>JAMXBB010000008.1:105973936-106031738 GCA_024138015.1 Lumnitzera littorea
ATATATATATATATATATATATATATATATATAAGGGTTTAGGTTCCTTGATTTTCTTATCAATTTGTTTGGAAATTTGAGGATTCTAGCAAGATTAGTATTCCATATGCTAGTGTAAGGAGATGTTACTTCTTGTTTGTTATTGTTACATATATATATATATAATATTGATGGTCTTTCACTTCATGAATTGAAGATTGTATAGTTCTTAGCTTCCTAGCCTCTCAATTTTTTCTTCTTCATTTTTTTACCTTATACTCCATCATTGTGATAAAAGTATTCCTGCGATTTGAAATCATCACAAATTTCATGTTAAAGATTCGTTATAAAAGTGCATGATTATTTATTTATTTATTCTGTTTGTAAATCTTGTCTAATATTTCCAAATAAATTAAAATAATATGTTGTCGAAGTGATCTCTATTATTTGAATTTATTTTTGAAATATTTAGATATTAGGTTAAAGATTTGTGTAACACCCCATAGTTTTTCTTAAAATCTTCATATCGCATGTATATCCATGATAAAAAGAACCCTTTGCAAATCAGAAGTTATAAGACTTTAATTATTAAGCTTTTAAGGGTATTTATTCATTTTACTCATATTTACTTATTCATATAAGCAATTAGGGTAACCTAACAATCCACGGTCCACCAAGACTGCAGAGAGTCGAAATCACCTACTAAACAATAAAGACAGGATAATTAAATTTCTACAACATTAAGAGTTACTAAATATTATAGGGATCTAACTTAACCAATATAGCTTACTAAGGTAACCTTATCCATCTAATCTAACTGCTATAGGAATACTCTAATCTTAGCCTATTCCTAGATAGTGGCTATCTACAAAAAGGAACTGTTGAGGGGTGAGCATATCAAAGCTCAATGAGTTTGTCTCTTGCTAATATTATTAAAGTAAGTTGTCAGGCATTATTAACAAACATGCAGTTTAGCTATATATGAAATGAATGCATACCCGATGAATGTAAGCAACATATGTTATACCCCAAAACAATAGAGTTGTAACAGTTCTACCATACAAATCATTGTAAGATAAAAAATAACCATACAGCCACCATCCTAGACTTAATTTATATAAGGCGTCCATGACTAACCTATTTTGAAATAAGCAATTCATAAGTTAAATAAATTATTTATTAAGTATGAAATTATGTCTATACACTAGGATTCAAGTATTACGAATATTGTTTGTAGAGTTTTATTGTCTTATACTTCCTAAATAATACATTATTTGAAAATAAAAGATTTTAAATAAAGGCTAAGACCTTAAAGATATATCTATTCTTCAGATGTATTTCCTCACTTCCCAAGATCTAACAGTTGCTAACTTCAAAGTAAATATATGCCGTTTCCCAGCTAGCATCTGCAACAATGTCTATAGTGATATAGGCAACCACATTTCAGTAAGTTAGGACAAAGGCTTAAAACCATACAACAAACACAAATAGGGTTATCAACCAAATTATTAGGTACAATATATGTTCAAGTAAATGCTATTGCATAATATTGTTTGGCTCATCGTGAGATTAGAAAAATTGCACCAACTCTAATCTAGGTAGAGGAATTTTTGTTAATGCAATAACTCATAACCAAACTCAAGCTTGTGTAATGGAGACAATGCTCCTCCCGCGACTATCTTCAAACCATTGACTTCACCCTTGCTGTAACCTTCTCACTTATCACTTAGTTTGACTAAAAATGAAGAAGGGGCTAATTATGCTATCCAGCACCATCCCTTTCGAAAGAGTCGGTATTTGGTAAGAGAATCTTAAGTTTCCCTAATGAGTTGCTATGCATGTCTCATTTATATTTACCAGTCATATAGTTGATTAGGTCTAGTTTAGGGTGATCATTCATTTCATACAAATCACATAATACAAGCCAAAGTAATAAACCAAATCACATTATCAACTTTGAAATAAACACATGCACATAATCAACTTTAATAAACACAATTAAGTATAATTTCAAGCCTTTGAGTTTTACAAATTAGTACTTACCTGAACTCCTTACTTACTCACTCACTCGAGGTGGGACTCGTTTAGTCTATTGCCAATAATCTCTATAATACCAATGTTGTTTTAGTTTTCACATAATTATTATAGATTATTTTTATCTTATAACACTTATTTTTATCTTTGGTATAGGATTTAATATATGTAATCGTCTAGGTTTTTAAGTCTTTTACAATTATTTTTTATTTAAGCTAAGTTCTGGTTCAGTTTCTACATCGATTTCTAAATTAGGTTCTAGCTTAGTTTTTAAGTACAATTTTATACGCGAATGCTATAAAGTCAATTTCGACCCATAATGTGAAGTTAATTATATTATTTTCAAGTATCCTAAATATCATATTTACCCTTAATCAGTATTTTAATTCATGCGATATACCCTTTATCTTATTTAACTATTGAATTTACTCCTGATGTGAGAAAATTTTATATTTTTATATAAATACCTAAATTTAAGTTTTCTATCAGATTTATTATATATTTTTATTATTATTAAAATATTAATTTTAACCTAATATTTTCTTACTCATCAATTTCTTATACTTACACATTATACATTATCACCTAATATCTATATAATATACACATCTAATATTCCCATCACCTCAATATCATTCCTCAACATCATCGAACACTTCAAAATATCTAAATTCATTTCAAATTAGAATTTATAACTAATTACCCTAAATTTGCAAAATTAACTTAAAATTTATCATTTTTGCCTATTACATATTCACTACATAATATCCTAATAATTACATCTAACACTCTAAATGCTACAAATATCATATTTCATCATATTTTAATATATAAAACATATAATTATGCACTAAATTAGTAATTATCTTATTTAATTACCTAATTAGCCCAAAATTACGATTTATGCATCATTTTAAGGCCTAAAAATTATCTAAAAATTTTAAAAATTAGTTTTGAAAAAAGCTTCATAACACTATTTTAAATGCCTTAACTAACTTATACAAAAATTTTGTACTCAAAACTACACTTTTAAGATTGTTTATTTTTAATCTTAAGGAAAGTATATTTATAGACAAAATTTCATCAAACTAAATTTTTTCCTAAATATGCATACTTAAAACCCTTAAAATACCAAATTTCATAATTTTTTTTAAAATTATTCAATATTTTTAATAAAATAACTAAAATAGGAAAAGAAATTGGACTTACTGGCAATGGTGGCTCTGATTGCCATGGCCTTGTCGACTTGTCTGGACATTACTACCTCCGTGTGGTGGTAGTGTTGATCGTTCACTCCAAAGTGATCATCTAGTTAGATGTTTCTTTATAAGCTCCAATTGCACAAATTTTTTGTAATTTTTGAAAACTAAACCCTAACCCTCTTATTTTGACCCTTTCTATTTTTTATTCTCTTCTAATTGTTCAAATAAGTTTCTAAAAAATTTTGGTTATTTATAAAGGTCTTAGGAATTTTTTATGTATTAAATTGAGGTGGCATTTACCTTATCTCTTCTTTTTCCCACTTTCTAATTGTTGCATTTTTATTGGTCAATTTTATCTCTTCCATTTCCAAGTTGCTATGATCACTTTTTGAAGATTCCTTCATTTTTTCATATTTTTCATGATTTTTCTCTAATTATTTATGAATTTTATTTAATTAATTAGCATTATTTTAGGTTACTATATCAACTAATTATATAGTATTAATTGTCCAATTTAATTAAGGTATTAAGCTGATAAATAAAAATGATCATTTGGTTGATAAATAAATAAATATAACTTATAAACTCGTTTCTATGAACTTTTGATATAAGTCTACTATGTAGAAATTTAAATATTTTATTTCACCTATTGTAACAAAGCATAATGAAATAAAATAATAAAGCTTATATATATAACGTTAAAGTTCTTAGTCTAGTAGTGTGTCTGTAGAGTTTCCTCTTTGTTTTTTTCTACATCTCATCAATGAGAAAATCAAAAGCAAACACTACTATAAACTAGAAGGTCATAACCTTCGAGGAAAAGCCAATTTTATGAATTCAAGTATGCTTCCACATGTATTTAGATTATATATATTGTTTGTGCACTAATTTTGCACATGAGATTGTGTATATTCACGGAAATCTAATTTTTGTTTCCCACAATCCCATCTATTTAATTGGTTGTATTCATCAATTAACTTATTTATTTCTTAAAAACCTAAAGACCTAGATTGCAAGTTTTCAATAAAAACTCGAGAGAGGACAAGATTAATTCAACAATAATTGAAGTGGAGAAAAGAAGGAATTTGACTTATCTTAAATCTCTTGCTGCGATTATGCAAGTAAGAAGAGAGAAGAGGAAATTAAATGAGAAGATATAAGAAATAGATAAGCAAGGAGGATAAACATATTTGTAAAGTAGGATTCTTTTAAAAGGGGCTAAATTACAAGAATATTCCCGCTCATAAGTTTACACTACATAAGAGTGAATATTACATTTTATATCTAAATTTCATCGATTTTTGTGATTGATTACTTGAAATTTAAATATATTAATTCATTACGAACAAACTTTTCACTATCATTTATAATACCTAAATTTAGATTAAAAATGAGTTGAATTTGACTTGTTAATTGCAAAAATAAGCAATCTTTAGGTAGTTAATTGAAAAAAATGAATAAAATTGAAGTATCAATTTAACAATTTTAAATTTCATGTAGTTAATTGTAAAATGGATAAAACTTAAGTATCATATATGACATTTACCAAATAATAACATAGGGTAAAACAAATTATACTTTTATAAAGGATGGGATATTGGTTAATTCATCCTTCTTACCCTCTTTTCAATCCCAGGAAACCGTGGCTTTAGATATATGTACGTGTATAGATATATGGATCTTTAACTTCACATTAAAAAGAAGTCCACTTTTTTTTTCTGGTCTTAAATGAATTTACCTAGTGACGTGTTTGTATTCATATATGTTGGAAAGTTGAGCAGTTGCTTTCATGCTTGGGTGAAAGAAGATCGTGCTAGAAGGATTCATGACATGCAATTGAAAATTTTGTCGACGCTATCCCATCTAGCGGCATAAAGGGGACATCTAAAGTCACTTTCATGTATTGTTAAGGGTGTTTAATAATATTTGGCATAGAATAGATGAAAAAGTCCTCCGACGAATGGGCTCGCAACAAGAGATCAAGCCATAGTCCAAGTTAACAATATGGAATGTGCTTACGGTCAAGGCCCATCCAAATCCTCCATCAGTGAAGCCGATTTATGTCCAAGAAATGTGCTGATATCCAGCCTAGGTGACCGTGCAGAAGTTAGTTTTGTGTATGAGTTTTTATGATTTGGTTCAATTCGATTTAAAAGTTAAACTGAATCGAACTATATTTTAAATGGTTTAGTTCAAATCTTTAATGAACTAAATTACTTTCAATGATTCAAGATTCTAAATTGAATTGTTTTAAATGCGGTTCGATTCGATTTGAATTGCTTTTAAAAGTATTCCTTAAAATTTAATAATACAAATAGGTATTAAAGTTTTTAATCAAACAATGATATTTAAAACGTGGAATGTTATGGAAAAGTTAAAACCTGTATTATAGTAATATTTTACATCAATTAATAATAGAGGCTGCCCACGCCAGCGTAGGATCCAACACACGTCGAGCCCATGCTCCACGGTCACAGGTCAGAAGATTAAAATTATTTTGAGCCCAAGAGATTTCCACATGTCCAGCCTTGTCCACAAATGCCAATCCCACCGGTTTCTGATGTTGGGCTGGAGTGAGTATCTTAGTTCACTAGTCGGTCATGTGTAACAGCACGTTTGAAGCTCTTCCACAACGGCATGCTGCGGGTACTGCTCCTGTTCCACTTTATTCTAGTTTCTTGGTGCCTGATAACTGTTCCGTTACCAATCACTTTAGACTGTCACTTCATCCGAGGTACCAAGCATCACTATGAGAAGTATTCAACACTTTCTCAGTCGTTACTCCGATGAGTAATTTTTGAGTGAAAAATCAAAGCTACGAGATTTCATGATTCTTCTCTTATATGATTCGATGAGCCTTTCAATAATACTGTTAAATCTACTGCCAAAGTTGGTGGTGAGCAACTTATAAAATGTTAAAGTTTAATGTCCAGTATACAGCACATTGCCTCCCCAAAAAAAAAAAATGTTTCCTAAGATTCATAAATTTTCCGAGGAATTATCCACATTGTAATCTCTATTCCTATATTATTTTTTCTCGTTTTGTCTATTAAGATTCAGGAATAATCAAGTTAATCAAATTTACAAAGTTTAATGCGTGATTTAAGTTTATATTGGTTTTTTCTTTTTTCTTTTTTTGGCTCTTTCTCATAGAGGTAGATGTCAATGAATAAAATAAAATCAAATTTAAAAGAAGGATCCAAAGGCATCAAATGAAAATTTATAATTTAAGTAAAAGAAAAAGAAAAATAAAAAAAAAAGTGTTGGATGATACTACCATCAAATAAGGAATGTTATGACCGAATCAACAAATCTTCCAAAACATGTGAAAGGAACTTGTTTAATCATCACAAGGTCAATAACTTTCATTTATTTGGTACATCATTATTCTTTTGGTAAATAGGTTATTCGAAAGTGCAAAGGAAATTTTGAAAACTCCCTCTTGGAGAGGAACACCACTTGAGGGCAGCTTTTGTTTCTCCATAACTTTAGACGGTATTACCATTTCGCTTTTAGAAAAGCACATGCAGTGTTGCTGCAAGGCAGGGTAAGCACAGTTGGTTTTGATTTTATTCTTCTCTTAAAATCAAACTAAATCATAAAAATGCAGTTTTTTTTTTCATAAATTTAAAAAAAATTGTACGGTTCAGATTAGTAATTTTTTTAAACCATAAAACTTTGATCTGTTTCTAAATGGTAAGATTGAATCATATTTTGTAATTTAAAAAAAATATTTACATAACATATAGTCTCACATGAAAAACATTAAATTTTTTTAGTAACAACGAGTGTTGATAATATATGAGATGTTGATGAAGTCATAATTTACGTTATTAAGAATTTTCAAATATCCATTAACAACTAATCTTATAAAGTAAGTCAACATCTAGTAGAAATTTCAAGTTAACCCATGTATACGGTAATAAAAGTTAAATTCCCATTCATTTCAATAAATGAAAACTCTTCCCTTTCCTCATGTGAGAGCAGATGCTCATGTTGATCTATTCTCCAGGTACATGTTCTTATCCATGATTTCTTCTACTTTAATATTGTTCTTATAGTGGCTACATCAGTTGATCGTGTATTTAGGTATTAGAGTAACCGATGCAATTGCAAGACTGTTCTCCCATCCAAGGCTCAATTTCAAAAGGCAGTAGAGCCTGCCATGAGAGTAAGTCGAAACTCTTTCCTTCCACCATGCTAAACTTGGATAAGGGGACTGAACTTGTTTGGATTCTGATGCGCAGTGGCAACCTCACTGTAGTATTTGTAGTCAACACCCTATGCCACTCTTTGTTCAGTGGCATAAACTGCTTCTTCTTGCAAAGGGCCTTCCCTCCACTCATTTATTTGGTCTCATTTGGTATGGTTTAATTCCACTTCTTGTTATAAATACAATTCCCAAGTAGTGTTTGGCTTGTATTCATCAACATAACACAACGTAAGATAATCTTAGGAATGATTTTTGTGGTATGCCCTGATGACGTGTCTTTCATAAGATCTCCTACAATAACAATACTAGAAACCTCTAATCTCCTAGGGTGTGCCTCACTAGTGAAAATTCCAACTGGTACTCTGCTTTAGCATTTCATTTTCCTTTTTTATCTGAAATTTTAATTGGAATACCAAAACATAATCAATTTTAGTGCTGTCATTTGTAATTTATCTTATTCCATGTTTTTTTGGCTTAGTGTGTTAATCTATCTTCTACAAAGGCTAGCTTTAGACTTGTTGCCTTTATCTAAACTTTTTTTTAGTCTATTCTAGTGCTACTTATTTTACTTCGATCTTTTGACTTTAAGTGGAGGTTGAATTCCAAGCAGCTGGATGGAAAAAACTTTAGGAACCAGCCTCTGATATTGGCCTGCGATGCCTTATTTCATTGGTCTACCATGTGCTGAAGCATTCTCCCTTGTCCTCTATGGTTCTTTTCTCCATCCCTACTGGCTACATGAGAGTGCTCCGCAACTAAAATCCGACCAATTGTGGAGCACATAAACAATCATTTGTGCTGCTATGATCTTGCAATGTAGATAAGTAGTAGCACCTTTGAAGCTCTTTTAGAACAATATGTTAAATAGGAAATTACAGTCGTTCTTTATTTACTTCTTCTGTCCCACTTAGTTCTAGTTTTTTTATGGCCAATATTTGCTCTCTTATTAATCAATTTAATGTAGACTGCCACTTCATCCAGGTTTCTAAGAATAAAAATAAGAAGTATTAATACTTTCTTTTTTTATTGGGTAAAAGGAATTGTTTGTACATTGTCACTCATTACTTATAATCTTGATTCCTTGCATGGTGCAATTTGTTAATGAATCTACTGTATAATTTTGAGTGGTGAGAAATCAAAGTTATAGGGAATTTGGTGTTGTCTTCTCTCTTTATTATTCTATGAGCCTTTCGATGATACCTTCAAATCTACTGCTTAAGTTAATTGTTGATTTGGTTGGCAAGGAGCACAAATTATGAAATTTTAAAGTTTTTCAAATCTAAATAACATTGTTGTACTAAACATTTTCTAAGATATATACAAATTTCTAGCAATTACTCAAACCAAAATCTCTATTCTCAAATTTCTACAATAGTGAATACAGATGGCATACTCTTCTTGTGTTTATCATGTAGGAGTAAATGTAAGATATTTATTTTTGTAAGCTTTACTAGTTAAGTAGAATATGCAAAGTTGTTCATTGAGATTCTAGTATAATCAAGTTAGTTAGGCTTACAAAGTTAAATATGCAATTCAACTTTATATTGGTTCTTTTTACTCTTTCCTCATGGGGGAAGGTCTTTTAAAAAATTGTTCCAAAAGCATCAAATAAGAGATTTATAATTAAAGGGGGAATAAAACTGATAATGAAAAGTATTTGGTTTAGAAACGAGAAGGTCAGTTGTAATGAATCTTATTTCAAATCTAGTCTACCAATCAAAAGCTGTTTATAATGTAGTAAGTTAGATCCAATTATTTCAAAATTCAATTGCCAATCTAAACCATGATAACATAATATAATATATAGTTTCAAAATTTATTTCTTTTTCTTTTTTATATTCTAGTTTTTATGATGGCATTTACTACAATTTAGTTATATTTATTTTAAAATATATTTTACCATTAATCTTCCATATTTATTACAATGCAATGAATTATTTAACATTATATTACATTCATTTATATTTTTTTAATCCCCCTTTATCATTTTCATTTATAATATATATTCACTACAAAATAGGTTGTGGAGTCATTGTCTATTATTTTGTTCTCTTCTTTTTGAATTTTTTCCCCCTTTTGTAATTACTCAAATAGGTGTTGATGATTTGTCATTTTTCTTATCTAGATGGTGACTTGAGATCTTTCTTTGTTATTACTTGGTGAAGCATTTATATTAAAATTTTTAGATTTTCTCATTCAATTTTCTCTTTTTTTTTCTATATATTAATTATTAAAGGATGTACGTTAATTGTTATTCAAGAGAAGTTTACTTGAATTTATGCTCTATCAACTTAACCAATCCTTTTGCTCATGTGTCGTTAATGTCTCACTTTCATTTGTTGTTACTACTCTTTGAATTTAAGAGGATTCATTTAAAGTCATGGTTTTTATAGGAATTGAAGTGATAGATTGAATTAGGACTCAAATGTTACTATTAGATTTAGGAATTGATTGAATTTGGAGCAATTTGATTTAAAAAAGGAATCTTAGAAATTTACGGGGTTCATTGGTGACTTAGTAATTGTATTCAAGTGAAATGAAGTGAAAATGTCAATTTATTTTTCCTTTTTCGATTTTTGACTTTTCTTTTTGTTGGAGAATTTAGATATGTTAGTAAATTTCTTACACTAGTACACTATAGATCAACTTTCCACCTGGTTCTTGTGAGAGTCATGTGGTACTCGCTAACTAGTCCACTGTAGCAAGAAGAAGAAGAAAGCAAAATTTTTTGCGCTTTTCTCTTTGTATCTTATGGTGCTATATCTTGAGAGTACAAAACTCTTTGGACCTAAAATAAAGCTCGAAGCTTCCATTATTATTTTGTAATATCTATTAGTATTAGTATTGGTATTAAAAAAATAAAAAATAAAAGAAAAAATTCACACTTGGTAATTCTTTTGGTCATTTTATATTATTAGTATATTTATCATTGATTAATCTGTATGTTTTATTATTGTTTGCGTTTAGTTAAAACGTCATTCAATTAATTATAAAGGAATAGGACAATTGATCAAATTTTCTATTTGATTTCAATTATGGGAGACAAAAATTGATGATGAGAACCATTTGGCTCCCTTTTCATATAGTGCAATTTTTAAGTAACTAGGTTTCATTATGTGAGTGCGATTTTAAACAGTTCTATATATTTGTTTTCTTGTTGATTCTTCGAGACCTTGTTAGAGAATAAATATGTTCTTTTCAATAATTTCATTTGGTTTATAATAGGTAGTTTATGATACAAATATAGGTTAGTATTAGGTCTATAAATGAAATACAGTTGGTTATCAAATTGATTTGTCCATTATTCATTTTTCTTTTATGTCTTTTGGTTCTCCTTAATTGATAGTGTGCAAGATTATTGATCATCAAGCATTAGTTTCTATGAGTAGAGTTTAACTGCATAGATATATATGTCCTAAATTACTTATTAAAGCATCAAGCAGCTTAAGTAATTACCACTTTTTTTTTATTCATAAAATTCCTCAAAATGCCTTTGGTTTACATTTGGTAAAACTAATTATTACTCAATATTGGACTCTATTTAAGATTACTTTTAAAGGTTTTCTACCATATCACTAGTAATCTAGCATTACCGTAACGTTGGTAATCCAATCTTACCGTATTGCTAAATAAGGTATCTTACTATAAGAGATTTTCAAGTTACCTCCCCTTTCCCTTTTTCTATTTAATTATTTTTCCCATTTAATTATAATCCCATTCCTTTTTATGTGTTCCCATTTTTAGTTTTTCTTTTTATATTTTTCCATTTATTTAATATTCCTTTATATATATTGATCCTTCTTCCTATTTAATTAATACCCTTCTCCATATTTATAATTAAATACTAACATATCTATTTTTACAAAATATCTCCTCCCTTTTTACTCATATGTATTGGCCTATATTTCAGGTTACAAGTTATAATATTTTAATAAAAGTAACAATCTAGATTGAGTTTTACTAAATGGATGATTTATATTGTCTAACATTATGCTACCATTGGAAAGCCCCTTACTTTTATGGGTTCTATAGTAATTTTATCAAGTTTATAAATTTTCTCACCGACTCATGCTTTCAAATTGTAAAAGACATGATAGTTAACTCTATGTTCTTATCTAATGAAAACTTCCCCTTGTTCAACATAAACAAAAACTTACGTTCAAGCCAATGGTTTTATAGTCTAATGGTATGAACATTAGTTTTTCAAGTGGGATGGACTAAGTTTGAATACTCCCTCCTCTATTGTAATCACTAAAAAAAAGGTAAATAAACAAATAAAATCCATATTCAACACCACCTTTGGTTTCGAAAAAAACAAAGGAAAACTACCTTTGGTAATTACTCTCTCTACGTAAATAGTTTCTTATCCCTTTTATTTTTCTATTCCAATACTCTCCTTTGCACTTTCTTTGCCGATCTTCGATTCCCTTGTGGTCATATCGTCGATACTTGGTAAAATGGCTATTATGCTCAACATATCAATACTAGCTCTCCTATCGCCTCTTTTATGTTTTGTTGATTTAATACATATGCTTTTGCTTAGTTTAATATGATGCTATCTTTTCTAGTTCATGTTGAAGTTGGTTTTCTTTCTACTGTTGAAACCAATGGGTAAACACATTCAATTAAAAACATCAAGTGTATTCTTGGATTTAGTTGTTATGATCAATGGTTCTTCCATAAAGGAATACTAAAAGAGAGAAATTAGCTATCAACTGCTTGATGTAATTCTTAAGTGAGTTCATATTGCCAATATATGTGATATTTTCAATCCGTTATAACTTCTTAATTCAAAGCCTTAATGGTTTATTATTGTAGAGTACTTTGGTCACTTCAAAAGTTCATGTTCCAAGTTTTTGTATATTATACAGCAAGTGATATTTTATATATTATTTGTTGTTGATCCAATAATTATCCCAAACTAATTGAACTATTTTTCTACTAATATTATTATGACCCTTGAATTTAGCTTCTATTGAAGTTCTATTAATATATTTGTTGTCTCTATTTTAGATTTGATGAATGCATACAAAGCTTAATCTTCTTCAACTTTTACCAATATCAATTGATATGATTATGTATACTTTAAGCATGGAAATGGAATGGGTTCGAAACATGGCAATTTATTATGTTAAATAAAGTAGATATTGTTTCAAGGTGTTTTATATTCGACCTTTAGTGCTTATGTTTTGTAAATTATCCTTACCTTATAGCTTAACTTCTTCTTCTTCTTCTTTTTTGTTGCAAGACACAATGGTCTCATTAGTATTCAAACCAATGATATTGTTGTATAATTTTAAAGTAATTTTCACTCACTAATGTTTCTAGATCATTATCATGGTTTTTATCAATTATTTGTTATTTCTTCGATCATTGAATTTGTGGTTAGTGTAAAAATTTTAAAATAAAACAGAGTGGAGTTCTTTTTATTTCCTATTTATAGACTGTTTAACTTATTTCTTTGCTAATGTTACCTTAATCCAATCATTTGAAATGGAATTATTTTTGTTTGGATTTGGCAGAGCATGATGATCATTGTAATTGTTGTTATTTGCTAGCAATCAAAGTTACTAGGTGAAACTTAATTGTTATGCATGCATAATTTACTTGTGTACTTTGTTTAGGTTGGAGCAATAATCGTTGTAAAGATGTATTTATAGCATATATGGATGTGTTGGAGTTCATGCCAATTCATTTGAATAAAATTGGTGATTATATATTTAATCAGTATTTAATTTTCTTTAAGAAAACATTGTTTTTATGATTTTGGGTATAAATGGTTTTGTATATCGGTGAAAATTTGATCTTTGGATTATAGTGAGTATTAGGGCTTTTGTTTGTAAATGTTTTCGTTTGTTTCCTTTTTTCTTTTCCAAGTGGTAGCTTAAGTTAATTTGTAATGTTACATTAAGATTTCAACATCTAATATTTAGGATTAGGAGAATGAATTAGCCTACATATGTCATCTCATAAATTGGGCGTATAAGACAATAATTCGATAAAGGAAATGTCTCATGTCCATTAAGTGTCTGATAAATTGTTTGGAAAATGTCTTCCTAAGAAATACAGGGTGAATTTATTAACACATTTATTGGTTATTCCAAGTGACTACCATTGATATATTTAAGGAGATGGAATTGTTTGTGGAATTATTTCTCTTAGTGGATCACCGGTAATTTTTTTGTATTTATTTTTTCTTTCCTCTTTTGCACCGGTGGTACACGTGGTATGAGGATGACATAATATTTTTATTAAGCACACGCATTACGAGTGCATGGTATTGCTAGTATTTTCATTATGCTCTTTAATTTACTATGGGATGTAATGTAGAATGGAGAAGGCTTAATAAAAATCATTATGTGAATTTAATAATAACATGTTCCAAACCAACAACATTAACGATTCCCTTATTAAATCATTACAGGTTTGCACTTATTTTTTTATTCAATTTTCTCAAATCAATTTTATATTTGTACATTTAGCAAAGAATTTTTCTTTAGTAAATTTTTTTCCTTATAATTTATTTAGCATACATGATTTTCTTGCTACTATCCTTTTTCTTTAGTTCATACTCTTTCTAAGGTGGTTTTTACCATAAACATTTGTAATTAAATTATTAACATAGCATGATAATGACCAAACAGAAGAAGTTGAAGGAATCCTCGAACTTTTTTTTTTATTTTTTTTATTTTTTTGCTATTTCTTTCCGTGCACAAACATTAAGTTAAAAATAATAGAATAACAAGACTCTTTTTCATGAAAGACTAAAATAGTGTTGTTTGATAATTATATAATGTTCTTAATTATACATACCATTTTTGATAAAAAAAAATAAAAATTAAAAAACAGAAAAAATCCATAAGTATCAAAACTTTTCGACTTCTATTCCAATTTCAAAGGCTTTTGTATGTTTAACTTGAATTCCGATTTTGCTCGTATCAGTTATGCCGTGGAAGAAACCAATATCATATTAATTACATTAAATAATGAATAAATAAAAGAAATGCAAGAGAAAAGAAGGACATCTATATCTATATTATTAAAAAAAAAATACATTCCTTTTGGATTTTTGTAACACTCAAGAACTTGAAATACTACGATCCGCCACATATCCCTAACCTTTACTGACATGTCAGGCCTCTAGCAACCTACAAACAATTCATGATCCATAGAATAATTACATAAAATCTACCAACTTATAATTTAACAACTTTGATATATGAAATAAGAGTGGGACATTAACCACTTAATCTCCACAAATGCCATACCATATCTTAATTGAAATCTGAAGTAAAGAAAGAATCAGAAATAAATGTACTAACTAATGATCTAGAGTCTCTTAGCTCTCATAGAAGTCAACTCACTAAGCATTACCAATAGGAGTCATAAGCAACTCCATAACAATACAACTCAAAAAATTATTCAAATACATAAAAAAAAAATAAACATAAGTCCACTGAGTTCACTCCTAAAACTAATCTATGAAGTTCCCGTGCCATCATCATTGTAATAGTGGTCTCCTCATCACAATATAAATAATCATAATTGGAATCCTCAACATAATTCCCATCGTATACCTCATAACTCGAACCTATAGTTGAAAAATAGTAATCCCCGTAAGGTGAGCTAATGCCTAATATAAGATACCATATATATGTGCATGAACATACATGTAACAAGACAAGCATGCATACAAGTATCATCATAAATGCAATAAATAACAGATTTTAAATCTTATCATTTAAGCCCACAAACAGTACAGTTTCAACATCCTGAGACTTGGGGTTACTTATAACCTTTATGTACACAAAATATAAATACTACATGAGTATTGGTGTTGGGTTTTCCCTAATCACCCGAGTGCTAAAAATCATCCTAGATCTACCTAGGTCTTTCAATGTAGGACTCCACCAGGGACAATATTGCGCAATGATCACTAGGTGCCTCACCAACACCATTGGACCCAACTAGTAGATGATTGAAGCTAAGTATAAGCAACACTATCAATTAAGTTCGGTTTACATATGTACTAGCCTAACACACACATTTAGCAAACATGTATACAAACCTGATAATCTTATCTCAACGAAGTTTGGCACTATGCAACTCCCAACACCTGGTCACAAATACAATACTAAATTCAAAACTCAATTCATTAATCATTAACTCAATTCAACATTCTTCTGCTTTTATTCAACCTTTTGTTTCAACATCTGAGTTTTCAAACTGTACTCTACATATCTTTTTAAATCCTTCCATACACTTTTCAACGTCCCATAATATAACTCTCTCTCTCTCTCTCTCTCTCTCTCAACCTTTTTCTCTCCCTCTCATCATCTTTTCTTTTCTCTCTTCCCTTCCCTACAAATAGCATACACTCACATACCGCCTGCACATGAATTCAATTATACCAAAAACACATACAAAAATTTGCCACACTTACATATGATGTGTACACACCACCGTATCATATGCCTCGACTCCATACACTCCAACACTAACTCGGCAGCGCCAACAATATGCAATTTACGTTGTAACCATATCACCATTATTCCTATCCACCTTTCTACGATAGTATTGCCTTTTGGCACATGATATCTATTTACATACCATACCAATGTTTGAATCTTTTCCCCTAATAATATTGCTTATGACATCTCTAATCAATTGTAAGCAATATTATGTCTTTAAGTTTTTATTATATTATTATATTCCTTTCATTATTTTATATTTCTATAATAATAATAATAATATAACCTATTTTCTTTCTTTATTTTTTTAGTATAGGTTTTACATCTTTTCCCCTCTCAACAAAACTTTCATCCTCAAAAGTTTACAACATTAAATCTTGAAACAATTCTGAATGTTTTTTCTTGATTTCCTTTATGAGTGCCCATTTAATTTCTTTTCCTTTATACTTTATGAATGCTAACTTCACTTTACTTTATTTCTTTCATCATGTTTAGTTACCACTCTAACCATTAACTACTCTTTCTATTATGAGTCAAGCATTCGCCATCATGTCACATTATCTTTTTTATCATAACAACTCCTTGTGTAGCTCTGTGATTCCAAAGTAAGAGTGCTCAATTCTCATATTTTCTCCACTTTCAGTAGTTCATGAGTTGCCCCACATTTACTACTACTGCATCTCACTCAACGACAACTTATTTCCTTCTCTTATCCTTAGCTCATTATTAGATTGCAAGAGAAAGCCTTACTACCATTAATATTATTGTTATTCTTACTTATATACCTGTTTTCGCTTGGTTAAGTCATATTAATTAATTATTTCCTTTGTAGATTTTAGTGTAGTCAGTTCATATACTATTAATTCTTTTTGTGTCCTTTAAGATTAACCTCACTTTTTAAATTGATTTAGTTAGGGTTTTGTAGGTTTGCTAGATTTTTATGTATTTCGTTATCCTTGGTAATCTCCTTAGTTACTATTCCTTATTATTACTATTGTAATAATCCAAGTTATAGGTATTTATAAGTTATTCTCCTCAAGGCTTACTATATACTATTAATTTGTTTGTTATTTATTATTAGGATACTTTATTGCCTATGTTCCAATCTTTAGTTTTTTAATTATCACTTTACCTGTTTTCTCACTTTAGTGCTTTAATATTGAGGAAATTTCCATATTATACAGTTTGGTATAGATATACATAATATGGGATTAATAAGTAACATAAACAACTAACTCAAAGAGATAAGACTAACAGCTCAACTTGATTCACATGATATGACTCGATATAACCTACTAACATAACTAACACATTGATACTGGACATAACTCTGACTCACCATGAAAGAAGGACTCAATAACCCCATTTCACATGCACATATACCAATGTATTAACGAATGCCAATTCATGCTTTTAATCTTTTACTTGATTTATCACTGTTACTAATTATTCGTCTTTGAATCTATAAGTTTTATTTATTATTGCATTAATACCCACTATAAGTAATTTGGAAAAGGGGGTTCCTATTTTGCCTCGATGTTGACATTAATATTTATAGTTCTCTTGTTTTTGTTATGTCATAATTTTTTCTGAAGGTCTTATTTATCCTAAGAGACGTTATAATCTACTACTTAAGTTTATTGAATCGTTTAAATCCATTAATTGGTTAATTCTGCTTATCTAATGCTAAGGGTTTTGAACTTTCTCTTTTGAGTTTTAAAGTTTTAAAGTTTAATGTTATCTTCTTATTATTTATAAAATTACACTATCACATATAGTATTGCTGGGTTTTGGTTATGAATGTACATATAGGTATATTATGGATAACTTATTCATAAATTATTTCTGTATCTTTAATATAAATTAAGTAGTTTATATTCGTCTCCTTAAAGAGTATTTTACTTGTTTTACGTTACTTTGTATATCAAGGGGATTAGCTCCATCAATCCTAACTCTAGTGTCAACTCCACTACACCATTCTAACTTTTCCTTTATCACATCTAGGTAAACTATAGAAGAGTAAGGAAGTCTTGAAAGGGAAGTAAAAAAGAGATACTTGTACTAAAAATATATATGCATATATATATATATATATATATATATATATATATAAGATACCAAATATAAGAGTAAAACATGATGAAAAATCAAGAAGAAAATAAGGTAAACGCAATACAAGGTAAGATGACAATTAAAAGAGGAACATATACATATTAACTAGTAACAAATAGTAATATAATGGCAAGGAAAATATATTTAAATAAGATTAAAACAACTTAACTCAGACCCTCAATAAGAACCACTCCTCTAAATTTAAGCTTTACTCCTTAATTACCCATGCTCCTCATATCTCACTGTCTTAAAGATTTAATACCAAAATACTTGACAATTTATTCCCATATTCAAGCCTAACTCTTCAACTATCTATGTCTTTAAATTTGTGCCGACTACATCTCTACTAATAACTATCGTAATGGAGGGAAGATCACTCTCATGATATACAATTACAATCATGATGAAAGGTGAAATTTCAACTCCAGCATTGGTCACTCCCTTGGTCATGATCGTAATGGAAGAGGTAACAAGCACTATTCGCTCAATCCTCTCTTATTATGCTTGTAATGAAGGGGGTGACAGGTGTTGATCACTCAAATCCTCTTTTATCACATCTATGATTACTCTAAATCTCCTTATACTTATAGAACTTCGTCTTCGTTGATCTTGAATCATCTAAATTGATATATTACACAATTAAGGTCCAAGAACTTAAGAAATAAACATTGTTATTGTCAATTTATGCCTAAACGTATTTAAAAAGTGTAGAGTAATTTAAACTAATCATTTACCCATACCTCACTACCTACAAGATCTCATTCCTACTTCCCTAGAAATCTTTAATCTAAGCTCTGATACCACTAAAACTGGGGTACCCTAGAACTTAGAACACTACAGTCCACCAAGTAATCCTAGCCTTTACTAACACATTAGGCATCTAAGAACCTGCAAACTATCTAAGATCCACATAGTAATTACATAAAATCTACCAACTTACAATTTAATAGCTTCAAATATGAAATAAGAGTAGGACATCAACCACTCAATCTCTACAAATGCCATACCATATCGTAATTGAAATATGACATAAAGAAAGAACCTGAAATAAATGAACTAACTAATGATTTAGAGTCTCCTAGCTCTTATAGAAGTCAACCTACTAGGCATTACCAGCACGAGTCATAAGTGACTCCATAACAACACAACTCCAAAAATTATTCAAATACATAAAAAAAAATAACCATAAGTCCATTGAGCTCACTCTTAGAACTAATTTATGAAGTCCCTATGCTATCATCATAGTAATAGTGGTCTCCTCCTCATCACAATATAGATAATCACAATTGGAAGCCTCAACATAAACCCTATCAAATACCTCATAACCCGAACCTATAATTGAAAAATAGCAATTCCTATAGGGTGAGCCAATGCTCAATACAGAATACTACATACATGCACATGAATATAAATGAACAAGATAAGCATACACACAAGTATTATCATAAATGCAACAAATAATCAATTTTAAATCTTATCATTTAAGTCTATAAACAACACAATCTCAGCGTCCTGAGACTTAAGGTTACTTATGACCCATATATACACAATATATAAATACTATATAAGTATTGATGTTGGGTCCTCCCCAATCATCCGAATGCCAAAAACCATCTTAGATATACTTGGGTCCTTTCAATAAGGGACTCTACCAGGGTTAGCATTGTGCAAAGATGACCAAGTACCTCACCAACACCACTGGACCCGACCAATGAATAGTTGAAGCCAAGCACATAAGCAACACTATCAATTAAGTTTGATTTTCAATTAAGTCCAGTTTACATATATATTAACCTAACACATATATTCAACAAGCATATATCCCGTACTTGGTACTCCTATCTCAACAAAGTTTGGCACTATGTGACTCCCAACACCTGATTACAGATACAATACCTGATTCAAAACTCAATTCATTAATCATCAACTCAACACTTTTTTGCTTTTATTTGACCCTTTGTTTCAACATTTGAGTTTCTAAATCGTACTCCACATATCTTTTCACATCCTTTCATACACTTTTCAACGTCCTGTAATATAACTTTCTCTTTCTCTCTCTCAACCCTTCTCTCTCTCTCTCTCTCTCTCTCAACCCTTCTCTCTCATCCCATCTTTCTCTCTCCTTTTCATCATCTTTTCTTTTCTCTCTTCCCTTCCCCACCAATGGCACAAACCCTTACGCCGCCTACATGTGAATTCACGTATACTAAAAATACACACAAAAATTTGCCACTCCACCGTATCGTATGCCCCGACTCCATACACTCTAACTTTGATTCAACAATACCAACAATACACAATTTATGTGGTAACCATATCACCATCGTTCCCATCTACCTCATCAACTGCCTTGGCTTAACCTACACTAAAACCACAAAACTAAGAATTCCTTAAAGAAAAAGGCAAAGAACATAACTTACATATAATTCTTAATATGAAACACCCTAGCCTCAAATTATAAATGTAAGAAGTTGCAAAAACAGAAGCCTTTATGGTTATTATAACATCTTCTTGAAGCAAAATGAATTTATATGTTAAATTGACAAAGGGCTTACTCAAAATTGTTGTATATTTGGGTTTTCTTGAAGATTTGTCGGTTTTTCTTGTACCTTAGCCCCCAAATCCGAATTTTGGCTTTGAGTTTAAGAGGGGTTTTGTGTGATTTCTAAGCCAAAAAGGTATCATAATATTTTTTGTAAGAGGGAGTTATGGCAATGTAAGATACATTTATTTGATTTAGTGGGAAATGTAAATTTTTTCTAGACCAAATTGCCTTTGGCATTAATATGTAATCACATGCCATAGGAATGTTTAGATCTTTTCCCATATGATAGTATTAGTCCCAGTACTTGATATCTATTTATATGACATATCAGTGTCTAAATCTTTTTCCCTAACAATATTGCCATCTCTAGTTAATTGCAAGCTATACTATATCTCTAAGCTTCTATTATATTATTATATTCCTTTCATTATTTTATTTTCTATAATTTTTTATTATTATTATGAAAAAACATAAATTTTAAGAACTTCTATGAAATAACTTTCAAAAGTTATAGACATATTTATAATAGTTATAAAAAAACATGAAATATATATAAAAATGAAGAAATTAAGTTCCTTTTCCATGAAAAAAAAAAGTATAGAAGAAGGGTAAGCAAAGTCAATGCTAAAAGTCTCTATTTTATATTGTTTTCATGTGTGAATTTTCTTATGTATTTATAATAGAAAAAATGTACTAAATCAAAAAAATATACATACAAGATATTATAAATAAAGAACACAGTATACATATATATAAATAATACACTTCTTGTTTTGTTTTATTTATTTTCTTCCTTTTCAAATTGGGAGACATCATATGAGATGGATCCATTTTTATCTTATACATTTTAAAATGACATCACATGGTATTAGGTCATGAGCAAAGTTGTCAAATTCATAATTCTATTTAGAATTTAGATAGTTTGTACAATTGGAATGTAGAATTGAAATTTGCAACAACTTATATAAAATAAATTTTAAAAGCTATAAACATACTTATAGTAGTTATAAAAAACTTGAAATATATATAAGAATAAATAAATTAAGTTCCTTTTCCATTTAAAAAAGGTGTAGAAGAAGGGTAAGCAAAATTGATACTAAAATTCTTTCTCTATTATTTTTGTTTAAAGAAAAAGAGATGAATTGAAAATAACCAAACATTTTAACATATTTTAAGTTATTGGTGATGTAAATTAAAATAAATAGATTTCCTCAAAAACTTTGCTGTTGGAACTCAAATGTGAATGAAGACTACAAATATTGAACAAGACATTAAGTGAGAGAGAAAGAGGAAAAAAATTGGAATGGGATAGAAAAAGATGAGTGGTGCCTTAATAGCTAATATGCTTCTATAAGCCTAGTTACATCTTTTATTTTTTATTCCATTCAAATTAGATAGATATAATTAATAAATTCAATTAAAAATGTAAACCTTATTTAGCCCCCCATAGTAAAAAGAACACATAGCTAGCATTTAGTTTTCAGCCAGTTTTATTTAGTTTTAGTAAGTGGATTCTAATCCCCAAATACATGGAAAATATCAATTAAGTAGGATGGGCCAGAACCATATAGTTGGAGGAATCAGGTAGTTTACATTGTTTCGCTATTAAGCACACTCGACATTATTTAATACTAACTATTATGTATCATTATATTAAAAAGGAAATATTTTTTAACTACCTATGAGTAACAATTTAGCATTTTATAGTTTTGATTATTAAATATATTCACATGGTAGTTATTAAATATATTCATATGGAAGTTATTAAAACAAATAAATCCATCCCACAAAATTCTCAACAATTGCGTCCAGCTATATATAGTTATCATATTCTATCATACTTATTTCTACCGTTACTCTTTTATCTGGCCATTATTTCAATTGTCGAATATTACTATTATTTGGAAATTTTATTATACTTTTTAGTTGACCAACATTTTTAAGAACTTCTTTTTTAAAAGAAATTATTATAATTTTGATTTTATTAACATATGCCTAACTTGAATACATCGTATTCCACATCAAATACTTTGTCAAAGCTTGGAAGGGTTAAGATAAGGGTGGTAGTCAATCTTTCCTTCACTTCTTTGAAACTTTATTGCTTTTTATCTCCCTATTTGAACTTAATGTTCTTCTTTGATAGTTTAGTAAGCAGGGCTACGATAGTATTGAAGTTCTTGATGAAGCAGTGACAAAATGATGCTAATCCATGGAAGTTGCTTACATTAGTCGAATAGGTTGGCACTAGCTACTCGATAATTGTCCTTACATTTTTTTTATCAACCTGAATACCTCCTCCACTCATAACAAGCCCTAAGAAGATTACTTCAAGTCATCAAAAGTTACACTTCTTCAGATTGGCATATAGCTATTGAGCTCGAATCTTAGTGAACATAACTTGAAGATGCTCACTATGTGTCTCCAGGTTGGGGCTGTAAACAAGAATATTATCTAAGTAAACAAAAACAAATTTTCCTATCAATTCTTAGAGTACATAGTTCATCAACTGCATGAATGTGATTAGTGCATTTGATAATTCAAATGACATCACGAGCCACTCAAACAACCCATAATGAGTCTTGAATGTGATTTTCCACTCATCGCTAATTTTCTACTTGTTGCCCTCCTACATTCTAATCCAATGGTACTTGGACTTAAGGTCGATCTTAGAAAAGATCCTTGTACCTTATAGCTCGTTAAGCATATCAAGGATGTTATCTATACTTGATGATGATTCGATTAATGGATCAACTATCTAAACGCATTTGATGGCTCGGTTATCTACACACATTTGCTATGTTCCATCTTTCTTTAGCACTAATAAAGTCAGCACAACATAGGGGCTCAAGGATTCTCGAGCATATCCTCTTTCCAACAGCTCATCAACTTGTCTCTGAAGTATAGTAGCTTACTCAGGATTTAATCATTACGTTGGTTTGTTCTAAAGTGTGGCTGCCAACATGAAGGATGGTTCTTCATGCTTTATCTCCCTTAATGTACCTTAGAGCTTAGTTATCACAACGTCTTCCCATGGAGAGTCAAATGGGTCTTTCAAAATATCAAAGAAGAGAAGATAAAATAAGGCTAAGCGAATTTATGAGCTGCCTATAAGGATATGATGTACCAAATGGACACTTCACAACCTAATCTCTACTTTAATATTATGTACAAAGTATAAATTAGGGTTGCTCCCACAATCCTTGTTAAAAGGATTGATAAGACCAGGATAAGAGAGATTTCACAAAGAAATACTAGAAGGGTTTTTTTTATTGAAAGTGATGAATGTTACCATAACCCTACAAACATGAACTATTTATACATAATGGAAATTTTGTAAATAAAATAAAGGATACCTTAGTGGCATCTCGTAAATATAAAATATAATATGATGGTAATCTAGTAAATAAAACATAAGTAGTCCTAATAGAAAGTTACAACTATTTAGACAACTGTACTGCTTGGGTGATGAGTTGTTTTAGGTTGACCTTAAGTTTTACCATCTTGGTTAAGTAAACCTAGTCAAGCCAAATAGACTTATCTGAGTTGAGTAGGCCATGTTGAGCTGAGTAAACCTAGCTAAACCGAGTAAACCACATTAAGTTGAAAGATAAGGTCAACTTGAATGTGCTAACTAGACCTATCAACTTGTTGACCTATCGATACTTGGTAATTGCCAACATTAGAGTCTTGGTCGATTCCATGAAGCCCATCATCCTTTGATAGCTCAGCACATGTCATTACTAAGGCCTCTTGCTTCAAGGTTTGGCCAAGCTAAGCTTGCACAGTCTTGAATTGCTCGAAGGACATGGGACTCAATCTCACTCTTCTTCCCTCATGCTAAAAAGAGTAAATATTTCTCTTCCCATCGTAGATCACATGCCGGTCAAACATTTATAGTCTTCCAGGAAGATACGTGAAGCACTCATAGGCAACACATCATAAAGAACTTCATCCTGATACACTTCAATGAAGATTGCTACAGCAACTTACTTAGTCACTTGCAAGCTTCCCTTATCACTAAGCTAATGTAGCTTATAAGGTTTAAGGTAAGGTGTGGTTGACAGCTTCAAACTATAGATAGACACTGTGTTAGTGCAACTACCATTGTTAACAATAAGGGTATAAAATGTCTCATTAACCTTATAATTGATGTGAAATAAGTTTTCTTGTTATTAGTCTTCTAGTGCTGGACTTACATTCATTACTAGCTTCAATACCAAGATTACGGGCATGAAATTGCCCTCTTCAATGTAAATTACCTCCTCTTCCTTATACAGGTTAGATTATCTAGACTCCTTCTACTATTTAACCTCCTCATCAATGCTATCGACGTCAATGGTTAGTAGTTCTCCCTTCACTATCATTGTTCTTCAGTTTGGATACTGAGTTGCAGGTATCTGAATCCTTGGCACTTGAAATATTTAATCTCATTTCTCTTTCTTCTTGAGCTTTGTCCTCTCTCAAATTTCCTCAAGACTTCCATTTCTTTTGCTTGGGTAATTGAAACAGGTCGAACTTCATTAGTCCTACTCAATTCTAATTGCATAGGTTTAGTTAAAACAAGTTGGCTTAGAGGAGCTTAACTAATAGGAACTTGGAATTTTCTCATTTGTTGTCACTCTATCCTCTAGACAGCTCGAATAACTTTGTCTAATGTACTTATGTCCTTAGTCTCCAAGATGTCTTCGGTCTCATACTTCAATCTACTAATATATCTAGAGATAATCTGATCTTCGGGCTTTACAACTTCATAGCAAATCATTGCATTCAAAATTCCTTCACATAGGCATTAACACTTAAGCCTCCTTGCCTCAACTCCTATAGCTTCTTGCATGTATCTTACAGATAGTAGCTTAGCACAAACCTCCTTCTCATCACCCTTTTCATCTCATCTCAGTCTTTAATCTCCTTCTCTCCTTCTCTTCATCAGAAAGCTTACAAATTCTTCCACCATAAGGCAATATATCTCATGAAATCTAAGATGGCCAATCTTACCTTAACATTCTTAGGTACTTCGTGACACTCAAATTGCTTTTCAATTTATCTACCTAATCCAAGTACTCCTTGGCTTCATTATTATTAAAAAAGCTTAGAATCTGCATTTTCAAGCTTTCTACTTTAAGAGCTTAGACATTTCTCTCTTCTACCTCATTATATTCTTCTTCCTTGTCACCCAATTCCTTATCTTCCTCTTCTGCCTCATCTATAGCAAGTCTTCATTAAGCAATTCTATCCATTCCTCTAACTTAGTAGGGTTGAACTAGGAAACTAACTTGACTAAGTTGGCCCTTGCCCTACTCATGTATTGTATCCATTCAGCCTCTATTCAAATCATCCTTAGGTTGCTACCTATCTTCATGTATGGTAGTCACCAAGCTAGTTGTAAGGTTGATAAGCCTGTCTAGCTTTTCATCTGTAGACTAGGGTGTATAACTCCCTTGTTGGCCTTAGCCATTTCAAGCATTGCTCTCTTGATTTTTTAGAGTTCCTTGAACACTCAATTTAGCATTATTCAAGACTTTAATGAACCACTACGTCTAATTAGAATCTCATATACATCACATAAAACTTCCCTCAAAATCCAACTTCAAACTTTAACTCAACAACACATGCTTTAACTAAGACCAAAAACTATCAACAATACTTAAGACGGTCGCAGACTAACTATAAATCCACACATACTTTGTTTTGTAAATACAGAAATAGGGGAAAGTAGACCAGTCTTGCACTTACTATAAACTACCACACCAATTGAGGTCCTAGTGAACAACACTTAACATAACACTATTACAACATAGACATACAAAATTACAAAATGTCAAAATTTACATAAACATAGCTAAGCTTTGATACTAAGATGATACAGAAACTATCATTGATGGATACACAAGTAATGGAATCGTACAAATTGGTGGTGGGTCTGAACCACAAGATGGTCCGAAGAATAAATGATAGTCAAACTTTTGAGTAAGAGTTCTCACACATCGGTGATGGATATGACATATCAATACCTCACACAAGCTTAAGTCATACTTGATATAACACACAAATGCGACAAGAGATTATTTGCCATTAGTCTACACTCACAATGGGCTAGATAAGAGTGAGAAGAGTAAGCAAAACACTTAGCTCAAAAGGAAAAATGTCTAAATATTGAAGATACCGTTGGTGTGGCTATTACATTTTAGGGGCATTTATTGCCCTAATTAGGGTAAATCTTAGGCTACTTCAAATTACAAAAGAGGTTCTACTTTAGAATTAGAAAACAAATACAATGAAGGGATAAAACAATAACAGTGGGAAATGAAATATTTTAACAAGGGCAGTACAGATGTTAGAGGATGGGACATATGTTTGCCTCTCAATTTGGCGGTCTAAATGGGCGTTGGAAGTAGAGTTGAGTTGAGCTAGCTAAGTCAGCATCAAATTAGCAGCTTAAGAACTTAACGGGTGTTCGCCTAAATTATTGGAATCTAGGAGCTTAGCTTTGGTAACTTGGCTTAGTATTAGGGTGGTGTAGACTCAAACATTTGATAAATCGAGTTCATAGGAACTCAAACCTTGGTACTGATGGGAGTTTTTAGCTTTTGTGGAACTTTCTCCTTCTAAGAGATGGTGAATAGGTTAGAAGAGCTCAGGAGACATATCAAGTCGACTTGGAGGAATTGTTTTTCTTTTAAGGTTAGATCCTTTTAGGTAACTTGCCATACTAAGGTAGCAATTCCTTATGCATAATTAGCCCTTAATTCTTATTAATAAGTGTATACTCAAAATTTAAAAATAGTAATATATTAGATGATGTGCCTAGGAGCTCAATAATTATTAGGGTTTACTGTAGGGAGTAGTAACCAAGCAGGTTCTTAAAGATATCGAAGAAAAGGAGGATGGAAGGGATAGTAAATGCAATAGCTTTTGTGAAGCTGCTCGGAGGTTATGATGCACCAATAAACACTACACAACTTAATACTTGCTTGATATGATGTTAATGTTAAGGTCTACTTGCCACTAATCTTGAATTACTCAACAAGGTTAGATAAGAGTATAGAGGAAAATGTATTTAGAGAGGGATGTCTCATAAAAACAAGAATATTCATTAAGTGTAAAGTATATGATGAGTGTGCCTACAATAAAGGGACTGTTTATAGTAAGTTCTTTAGGGAAACAATACCAAAATGGAAAATGACATAAAAGACAATGGAGAAAAAGATTCCTAATATGTACAAAAAAGGGTAAATAAGACAATTGACGAAAATGAATATAGTACAAATGTTAAAAAAGTAATGGATAGGTAGTAACCTATCAATGAGTTTGTATTGGAGAATCTTAGGGTGCTATGGATGCTTAGAATGGGTGTAGTTGCTATTAGGGACTGGTACTTAGAGTTGCTAAGATGAATAAAGGATGCTACTATTTGGTAAGCGAACTGAGTAGAGTTTGATGTATGGTAGCCTCAATCTTAGCACTCGATATGTTAACCTCGTTACTTTTCATTCTTATAGATTGAGAGAGTAGGGCTTGGTATGTAGTGACTTCGGGCTTAGTACTCGATAAGTTGACTTTGATACTTGAGGGGTCAATGATTGGACAAGGGTCAAAGCAGAGTAGAGTACATTTGAGTTGAGACCTTAAGGAGTTTAGCCATAACTCTTTCGTATACAAGACTCGTCCTTAGCAAGTTGATGTGAGAGTATCCTCCTCACAAGAGATGGTAGGCCTTGAAGACATATGTAGGGGTTTAGAGGTCGACAATCCATTAGTATATATAATATATCCAAATTAATGTTGTAATTAAGTAAAACAAATAAAAAAACACTTAAGGATATTTGAAGGATCTTTTTCATCAAGTAATGGGGCATGGCAAATTTGGTTAAGGCATGAAGAAAAGATAAAGCTAGTTAAGACCTATTACTATTGAAATTCGAAGAAAAAGGACATTTGGCACATTAGAAAATCTCCTACCAACAAAGGACCCCCTATAAATTTAGAAGAATACTTCTAAAATTTAGTTTGGATCATTTAAGAGTTGGGGAAAATAATGGGAAGCTTTGGAAGTGTTAAGAGGGACTTCTACAAAAATTTGAAAAATAGAGTAAAATAGGAGGATTTTGAGTTCCTTAAGCTAACCACCACCTAGAAGTGGAGCAAGACCACCTAATAGTAGATGCACTGTTTGGACTAACTGAAAACCACCTAGCCTCCAATGATGGTTAGAAACTCAAATGCTAGCGAGTTTCCATTTTGCCTCTAATTTTCAATTAAGTTTTAGAAGTAGCAAATGTTTTCCAATAATTATGAAACTCATTTCCCCCAAGTACTTTCACATGTATAATCCAAATATTAAATTAAGATTTTTGAGATTGAAAAGGAAAATATGGGTTCCTTAAGAAACCAAGTTTAAAAATGAATTTTATGTTAAATTCAAAAAATACTAAATGATGTAGCTTCTACCCTAGTTTTCATATACAAGCTCTTGAAAGCGCTACTTTAATTCTATATAAAATGTTTTAGAAATTTGATAAGTTCAATTTTTGGTAACTTAGGTTATAATGCAAGAATGTGTTGGAATGCTTAAAATGGAATATTTACCATGTAATTTGATTCGCATATCTTATATTTTGGTTGTAAATGAGTATTAAGATACTAAACTATTCTAGTGGGGTGTGGAAATAGGGGAATTGGTATTGAAACAAGGTGATTTGATGATTTAAGAAGTGTATCATATAGGTCAAGGTATCGGTCAAAACGTTGAGTAGGAGAAAATATGGAATAAATTGATATACAAAACTTAGGTTAGAAATTGATGGAAGGGTTTGGCTAATTTTGGATATGTATATGTACTTTTGAAATAATTCATTAAGTCCTTCATATGCATTTAGCCATAATGTAAACTTAAGTGATATATTAATAGTATTATAGCAATTAGATATTAATAAGTGTTTTATTAAAAAATCTTGCCTTAGAAGTAGAATGGTATGGTAAGGAAATGGAATATAATAATATTTATATAATGTTAAGGAGGTTAGAAACTATGTTAGAAAATACGTTGGAGAGACCTTGTATAAAGAAGGTAAGTCAAAAATTAGGTTAGAAATTATTTGAAACCAAAGTTGTCTTAAAAAGAATAATACCAAGACCTAGACCTCAGGTGTAAGTAAGTTAGTAACCTTACTTTTACTTAACCTATATTGACTCAAGTGTCATACACATTTTGTTTAGGTGAAGCGGGCTTTAGAAGAGCATTAAATGCATAAGTAAGCATTTGAAATTTTCTAAGTAGCTCAGACAAGTTGATTACTTGTATTCTAGAGTAGATTTTGTCTACTCTTAACTTATCTAATTGTAGTAATTGTGATTAGCCTTGTGTATATGAACGTAACATGTTGGTTGATGAGTTACAAAATGCTTTATAAACTTTTTGTATACTTTGTTAGATGAGTTATGCTTGGTCATTAATTGTGATGGCTTCAGTTATACTACTATTGGTATATTTGATGATGTGGATTTGTTTTAACTTAGATAAGAAACTAAGTACTAATTACTAACCTTGGCTCTTAAGGTATTCGCTTAAGTGAACCCGATAGCAAAGATTTAAAGATGGAAACCTAAATGAGATTAAGTGAAAGTGTAAAACCCTAAAAAATAACATAAAATAAAATAAATAGAAGGGAAACTAATGAGCTAAGGGGCAAAACGAGAAATCAATTAAAAAAGAGAGAGATAAAGAAAGGAGGATTGAGAAAATATTAAAGGCTTTTATGGCTTGGTATGGCTTATAATTGACTAATTCCTACAAGAGCATTTTAGTCAAGGAAAAGTTTAGAAGCCCTTAACCCTAATACCATCCTTATAAACCCTTGTTTAACAATGGAGAACTCTTCTTGCCATCATTGAATAAGAGACCTAAAATTTAGATATTAGGTTTTAAAGTGCCAAAATCACATATGGAATCCAAATTTGCTATAAGAACGCAAAACTAAGGTAAGATCTCTATAGTTTACATTATGAAATTTATTTCCTATAAAAAAGAGGTAAAAAACCTCAATGGTTTTACAAATTGCAGCATTGTAAATGGTTGAAATGATTCTTGGTTGTCGATCTAGCAGAGAAAACGAGTAAGCAACCTTAAACCTATGTTTCTATGTTAGTTTTGTCAAAATAGAAAAGTTAGGGATTGCTTGATGAATGACTGAGTTTGTGATTTAATTGATCTAGCATTTGAAGGGTTGAATTTGATTGTGTAGAGGATTAGTGATTTGGTAGGTATGTGTGTGTGATGTTTCTTAGAAGGTTAGGAATAGTGTTTAAATGATAAAGGCTTCATGTATAGGGAACATGACTAATGACCACGAGCATGGTTGTGGTTGTTGTCTCCTAGGGTTGTCGTAAAGAGTTTATGAGTATGGAGGAAGAAAAGAAATGTTGGACAAAAATATCATGACCAAGGTCAATGGCTATGATCCCTACCCGTGTTCTTCCTATAAGTGCAAAAATAGGAACCACAACCAAGTTCCACAACTTGATTCCTAGTTGTGTACTTATACTTCCTTTTGTTCCTTTGTTCTTTGGTTCTAATCTTTGTAAATCATAGTCTAAACTAATTCAAACTTTCTTAGGAGTCTAAATTTGTTATGGAAACATAGATAACAACGAGTTAAACTTAAGAATCAAGTGAGAAGTTAAGGGAACCTAATTAGGATAAGAAAGTTTAGAAAATAGTTTCTAAATGTTGTTACTTTTGCTTTTTACATTAGGTGCTAATCTTGGATAGACTTTTTGTATAAATGATATTATGGTTGCTCTTAAAGTTCAGGTACGGGATACCTAATTTGCTTTGTGTGTGTGTGTGTGTGTGTATGTGTGTTTGACTGTTAAGTCCACCATGAGAGGGAGTGCCCACTAGAGTTATATTGTGAAAACAACTTGAGTTAAGATAATTGTAGTTTATTTTGCATTTAGTAAAATTTTTGTTTATAGTTTTATCAAACCATACAAAAGTTATTTTAGATTTATTTGAAGAATTATTATTTATTAAAATTATTTAGAGATTTTAGTAATTGTTACGTCTGATATGTTAATAAGGGAAAGGAATACGTGGTGGGCTATAACCTTGGGTTTTAAGGTGTTGCAGAAAGCTTAGCTAATAAATAGATGAATAAGCTTACTAATGTTGTTTGATAGTTGCTTGTTCTTTCTTAGCATGTGGTTGATATATTCATGGCATGGCAAAGAAGGACATACTAGTCAAGTTTTCTAAATACTAAGATTTTGCTTTGTTGAGTTTTATTTTGAAAACTACATTTTTGTTAAGCAAACAATTTAGTTTTTAGGAACTTAGTTTTGTAACGGAAACATCTTGGTTTATAAAGATTGGTTTTTGAGCATATAGAACTGTATAGTTTAGGTTAGGTTGAGCTTGTTAAGTTATCATCTAGGTTCCTCAATTAGATAATTTAGATGCCCAATAATGCGAACTACCTAGATGTTCAGGCTAGAATATTAGTACCGATGCATATCATGCGCATTAATATGTATCGAGCCCTATTTCGATTTTCTTAATTTAACCTATATTAATCTCAGCCTGCTTAATACAAATTACTTAACTTTAAACTAAGGAATTTTTTTTTAAAAAAAATGAAGTTGCCAACCAGTTCAACTGGTAGAAAAAATAAAATTAGGGTTTTCGAGTGAAAAAGTCCTAATTTGACTCCTAGTTTACAGATATTTTAAAAAAATTAATTTCTAGAAAGTTGAACCACAAAATCGAGTTCGGGGGCTAACTTATTAAGACTAAGTCACTATGTGAAAATTAAAGAAAAAAAATGATGGGCTTTATTTTTGTAATTTTTCTAAAAATATTAAATGTATACCTAAATTCACAAAATGTAACTAAAAATGATTTTTTTCACTATTTTTTTATTATGAATCTTTTAAGAAAAAGGGAAAAAGGTTTTTTGATTTTTATTTTTTTTATTTTTAGACGGTTGCCCCAAAGATACCTACATATCTGCTAGTCGAGATTAAATCGACTATAGTTCTTTCTTTATAAAATTTTTAGTAAGTGGGTCATTTTTATATTGAAAACCAAGATAAGTTTACATTTTTTTTATCAATTTATTATTAAAAAAAAAACGTAAGAAATCTAATTTTTCTGAGTTAAATAAAAAAACCCTAATTAATGAAATCTTTTTGAAAAAAAAAACTCAATTTAGATTTTTTCTTTATTTTTCAAAACTACTATATGTCAATATATATATATATATTTAAAAAAAAACATGATTTACAAAAAACTTAATTTTACTAAATTTTATTGAAATTATTTTTTAAAAGTTACAATAATAATTAAGACCTACACTTAAACATGAAATAAATTAGTAAAAGAAATAAAAACGTAACTAATATAATAAATAAAATAATAAAAAAAAAATTTACCTACTGTCGAATCTTGTGCTCGTATGCATAGCTGCTACATTAGGCAACACGTGGGCAGTAGTGGGTGACAACATAAGCGATATTGGGTGAGGGCATAGGCAAGTGTGCGCGAGTATGTAGGCGAAAGTCAAGGCAAGCGAGGGGCAATAGCATAAGCGAGCATAAGCGAGAGTACAGGCAAATGAGGGGCGATAGCGTAGGCGATCATGTACAAGGGCTTAGGTGAGTAACTAGGTGAGCGTAGGGTAGGTGATGGGCAAGCACGAGCGACAACGATGGGCAAGAGCGGGCTATAACTTAGGCAAGAGCTTGAGCAATGCAAGTAGTGGCGTGGGCAACACAAGCAGTGACTTGGGCGAGGTTCTAGGCGATGCTAGGTGGTTTGCGATGGCACTAGGGTGTTGCTGTGGTATGTTATAATGGTGTTGTGTGTGGTGGCGTATAGTGGTTATGTAGTGGCGCGTAGTGTTTTAGATGGTGGCACGTAGTGCTTTGGGTGGCATTTTTGAAAGAGTGTGATTAAAAAAAAAACACCCCTCAAATCCCTCATCGATGTACTATTTATAAACTCATAATCGAATCTTTCGTATCGAAGATACAATTACGATTCTATTAAAGATTTACCCTATATTCTAGAAACTCTAATTAGTTTAGGCTTTTTATTTTTTAGGGCCTGATCCAATCCAATTAAATAAAGCCTGAAAACTTAATAAATCCTGATAAGAGCCTCTAAATTAAATGAATTTTTATTCAATTCTGGCCTAAAATTAATTGAGCCCATATCATCACCTGATTTTCAACTTGACATGACTCGACTCATGACTCAACTTGCTATAATCTGACTTAATTTTCTTTCTTTTTTTTTTCATTTTTTCTTTTAATTTTCAATTTTTTTATTTCTCTGTTTATTTATTGACCTAGCTCAATTAAAAATAAAAAAATAAAAAATTGGCAAAAATGAGTTGTCTATAGCTACCTCTCTTTGTTAGAGGATATGATGCACCAATGGAATTTTCAAGAAGTTATGGCAATATTCAATGTGATGCACGAATTAGTCCAATGTGATGCACGAATTAGTCCAATGAGGTTACTCGTCACCCAATCTTGTTTAAAGAAAAGATAAGAGTAATGCCAAGAGTAAACACAAGGGAAGAAAGCACTCTAAAGTGTATTAAAGGTAATCTAATTTTATACAACTACAAGTACAGGGGTATTTAAACTCGTAAATTAGGTAACTTGCCCAAAAGCAAAAAGACAAAAAGGACATTTCCTAAAGGGGCAATGTACATGTCACAAAGGAGCAAAAATGAATATATAAGGAAAATAATCATTGGTGCTACAGATTCTACATGCGATACTATACACGTGCCGATGCCGCATTAGTGAGGTTGTTAAGAGATGTAGACAAAAGATACGGACAGATGGGCTTGTTCGGGCAGGGAAGGCTTAATCAGTCTAGATTCTCTCTCCGTCATCTTAGCAAGGATGATGCTAAGTGATTGTTCGGCTCGGCAATAGAGTGTCATAAACTTGACATGCTACAGAATAAAGGGCGGTCATACGGCACGACATTAAAGGTGATTCGGCAAGTAAGTATTCGGCCTTGGCAGGGATTGGTTGGAACATGAGGATTCATCATACTAACCCCTCTAGTCCTCGGGCTCAGCTGCGGGTCAGGGGTCCCATAGCTTAATTCGCATCAATAAATCTCTTCAAGATTCTTGCTTTAGTTAATCTGAAGATGATAGATCTCTTCAAGATTGGTTTTGGCTAATCTGAAGAGGATAGATTTCTTTGAGATTCGACTTGTTCAATCTGAAGAGGATAGATCTCTTCAAGATTGGTTTTGGATAATACAAAGAGGATAAATCCCTTCAAGATTGGTTTCAAAAACTAACTCAACTCTTCTAAATATCTCTCTCCAAAGACTTTTAAGATTATTTTTCCTGGGACTAAAGAATTTCTCAAATAGCAATTAATTGGCATGCTTAAATTGACTCCTAATATTCACTCATTCAATCTTCAAAATTTCACCTAAAGACGGTGCTTGCTTCTTCTTTCTTTTTTTATTTTTTTCTTTTCTTTCTTTTTTTTTTTCTTTTCCCCTTTCTCTAAAATCTCCCAAACTTTTCAATTTTGTAACCAAACCATGCTTATGCCTTAAATTTGCCTTGTTTGATACCAAATTTCAATTTCTACTCTTCATGACTTCTAAATGATAATTCTCTTTTCGAAAAAAACAAGATTAAAATATTAAGAACATTCGATTTTATTTTTCTAGTGATTCAGATTCATTAGTAAGGGTTGGGTGTTTAAGTGTATGAGGCTAAGAAACATGATACATAAGAGTTTATTGATGAAGTGTTTGTTGGTTAATGACCATTCGAATTTGAAAACATTCATGGATATCAACTTTACTTGTAAACGATAAAAGATTAACCACAAACTATTCAAGAAAAATTGAAATCTTTATTGAATCCCAATTTTCATGGGTAATACAACTTGACTGCATTTGAATTTACTGGTCCCCTTAATTTTGGGTGATTTATTTTTGTCAACACTAATGCACCTCCTGATAATGCCTTTTTCATCACATAAGGGCCTTCATAATTCAAAGTAAACTTGCTCCTAAGGTCTTTCACATTTGGTAATATTTTCTTCAATACAAAGTCTCCTTCTTTGAAATATCTCAAGCATACTTTCTTGTTAAAAGCTCGAATCATCCGCTGTTGGTAGCACTGACCATGACATATTACTGCAAGTCTTCTTTCATCTAAGAAATTCAAATGTTCCATCTGCTTCTTCATTTACTCTTCTTCATTGAGCTGAGTTTCTGCCAATACTCGAAATGAAGGTATTTCTACTTCCACTAGTAGTACTGCATCAGTTCCGTACACCAATGAATATGGGGTTGCACCAATAGAAGTTCTGATTGAGGTTCTATAGGCCATGAGAGCAAAGGAAAGCATCTCATGCTAGTCCTTATAAGTGATCACCATCACCTCAATGATTCTTTTGATGTACTTATTAGCGGCTTCAACTACTCCATTCATCTAAGGTTGATATGGAGTTGAGTTTTTGTGATTGATCTTGAATTGGTGGTACACTTCATCCATCAACTTGTTATTCAAATTCATCCTGTTGTCTGTAATAATATACTCAAGTACACCGTATCTTGCAATAATATCTCTTTTCAGGAATTTGACCACTACTCCTTTGGTCACTATAGCATACAATGCTGTCTCTACCCACTTGGTAAAATAGTCGATTGCGACTAAAATAAATCTATGCCCGTTTGAACCTATTGGGGAAATTGGACCAATCATGTCAATTCCCCACATTAAGAAAGGCTAAGGAGCTGATAACACATGCAATTCCTGGGGAGGAGCATTGATTTTGTTAATGTATACTTAGCATAGGTTATAGTACCTCATGTGTCTTATACAATCCGATTCCATAGTCATCCAAAAATACCCTTTCTCATGATCTTTCTGGCTAACATATATCGATCATGTGAGGACCACAAACTCCTTCATACACTTTTTTCATCAATTTCTCAGCTTCTTCTTCATCTAAACACCTTAACAATGTTACATCCGGTGATCTCTTACATAACGTGGCTCCACTTAATAGGAAATGAGTAACCAACCTTATTAAAGTTTTTCTATCTTTTCTATCAACACCTTCAAGAAACTCCCCTATTTGAAGTAACTTTTTGATATCATGATACCAAGGTTCTTTTTATTCCTTCTCTTTAATTATAAGGCAAAAATTTGATTTTTCTTCTACCTCAATCTTCAGGGGCTAAATTTTTATCCCATCCATAACTTTCACCATTGACGTGAATGTAATCAATATGTCGACAAATTGATTTTGGGCTCTTGAAATGTAAGTGAATGAAATCTTTTGGAATTCTTCAATTAGCTTGCCTAAATGTTCGTGATAAGGTATCAATTTCTCGTCTTTCGTCTTATGTTCTCCTAAGATTTAGAGAATTATAAGGGAAGAATCTCCATACATTTCTAGTTCTTGTATTCCTATATCTAACGCCATTTTGAGCCTTAAAATACTGGCTTCATATTCTATTGTGTTATTGGTGTATGGAAATGTTAATCTTACTACCACGAGAAAATGGTTACTTTCAGGTGATACCAATATTACTCTTATCCCACATCCAAACACGTTAGCTACTCCATCAAAATATATCCTCCATCCCAATCTCTCACCATCTAATTCATTTGCCATCATCATATTTTCATCAGGAAATTGTGCTTCTAAACTATCATCCCATCTTCTAACGAGTATTTTGCTAACTGATTTGCCATCACTTGCCCCTTGACTGAATTTTGACTCACATACTTGATATCAAACTTAAAGAGTAACATTTGTCACTTCGATATTCTTCCAATCAATACTAGCTTTTCTGCTAAATACCTTAACAGGTTATGTTTCGTCAAAAACTCTATTGAGTAATGGAGAGTGTACTGCTTGAGACTATATATTACCTATACTAGGGTACAACATGTTCTTTCCACTTCTGAGTATTTTTGCTTGCCTTCTGTTAATTTCTTACTTAAATAGTATATAAGATGCTCTTTTCTTCCCATTTCATCTTTTTGGCCTAATAGACATCCCATTAATTCCGGAAGGATTGTTAAGTAGAGAATCAAAGGATGTCCTAGTGTAAGAGTGACCAGTACGGAAGGATTCATGAGGTACTCTTTGATTTCAAAAAATGCTTGCTCACACTCTTCATCCCATTCGATGGCTGCATTCTTCCTCAAAAGTTTAAATAACAGCTTGCATCTATTAGTTAGCTATGATATAAATCGAGCGATGTAATTCAATCTTCCTAGCAATCCCTAAACTTATTTTACAGTTTTTGGTGCTAGCGTGTTTATGATTGCCTTGACTTTATCTGGGTCTACTTCAATTCCTCTTCCGTCGACTACAAAACCCAACAATTTACCTGAAGTTACTCCAAAGGTACACTTTTCTGGATTTAACTTCAGCTGAAACTTCCTCAATTGTTCAAATAGTTTATGCAAAATATCCATATGATTTTCATCCTCCTTGGATTTGGTGATCATATCGTCTACATAAACTTCAATTTCTTGATACATTATGTCATGAAATGAGGCAACCATAGCACGCTGATAAGTTACCCCAGTGTTCTTTAACTCGACAGACATTATACAATAACAAAACGTTCCTAAGTGGTAATGAAAGTTGTTTTGATTTTATCTTCTTCTACCATTTTAATTTGATTATATCTCGAGAAACCATTCATAAATGAGAAAAGATGATTCTCGATTATATTATCCACTAATACATCAATATGCGGCAAAGGAAAGTTATCCTTTGGTGTCACTTGATTTAAATCACAGAAATCTACACAGATCCTAACTTTCCCATTTTTCTTTAACACTGGCACCATATTGGCTACCTATTTGGGGTAATTTGATACTTCTATGAACCTAACTTCTAATAACTTCTTCACTTCTTCTTTTATTTTAAGGAGTATACTCAACCTAAATCATTTAAGCTTTTGTCTTTTTGGTTTTATTACCTTCCTGGTTGGCAATTTGTGAACCACAATAGACAAGTCTAAACCGGGTATATCTTCATAAGACCGAGCGAATATATCCAAGTATTCTGATAGCAATTGGGACAACTCCTGTTTTTAATCATTCATTAAATTACCACCAATTTTCAAGTTTTGTGGATTTTCCGCTATCCCTAGATTAATCATATCCATCGGTTCGTTAATAATCACTCTACCCTATTCATGTTGACACTAACTTTCTTAAAGTTCATTTAAAGTCTGAATATCATCTTCAACATTTGACCCAGTAGGGCTAAAGGTGATATTGGTTCTTTCATTGTTTACATGCGTAAGATATCCATTATGTTCATTGTTTATATCAGATATGAAGAATAAAGGAAAAAAGAAAAGGACAACGAATAAATAATAAATAAGAATTAATAGAAAGAAAGGAATGAATTTAAATTTTGTGAAAAGAGAGGCTAACAAATCAGACTAATTATCGAAATCGAATATTCCTAATTAATCTAATTTTTCGTTTCTAAAGAAACCTATTAATGGGAATGGAAAACCAGTCGTACAAGGAAACTTATATGCCAATATCACTCTTCTCGTTTGGACTAATGTTGCATTACTGAATCAAGGCATCAGATAGATTGGTTACTTCAAGTTCTTGAATACCAGCTAGTACTGGGAACATCTAATAGATGTCCAAAAAGTCCATGTGAGCATGGTATAGCTAATCTCCTCTCTTGCTTCTTGTTTTAGCCTTCATTTCTTAAATATCCTCCTCAATGGACTCATACCCAAGCCCAAACATTTCAATATGCTACTTAGGCTATTTCAAACGACCTTATGCTCCCTATCTTACTTCTTCGATCACAATAACTTCGTCGAAAATTTGCAACCCTGGCTCTTCCAATTCTTCATCCCTGATAGAGGGAATAGTTGTTTCTTTGTAAATGTTGTAATCCTACTCACCGAGAATAGTAACCAATTGCCTATTAGCCATGAATTTCACTTTCTAATGTAGACTGGATGGAATTGCCCTTACAGAATGAATCCACGATCTTCCTAACATAACATTAAAAGTTCGCTAGATATCTAGAACTTGAAAAGGAATAGTAAATGCTTGTAGACTAATTTCAACTTACAACCTAATTTCACCAATTAGCTCCATTTTTTATTTGTCAAAAGCCCTTACTGAAATCGAGTTAGGCTTTATCTCAATCTCATCCATACTAAGTAAATTTAGTGTCGCCAATGGGTACACATTCAATGATGACCCATTATTTATTAGAACTCGAGCAACCATTTTCCCCATACACTTAACCACTATGAAAAGAGGCTTTGTGTGTCGGTCTCCTTCTTTACTGAGCTCATTTGGCAAGAATGAAATCTAATCCATTGCAAATATCAAGTTTACCATCAACTCCAGTTTTTTAGTAGAAATCCCTTTAAGTACTTTGACATCATTCAGAATTTTGATTAATGTCTCTCGATGAGTATCCGATGACAACAGCAAGCCCATTAGAGAAATCTAGGCTGGTACTTTGGCTAACTGATCCATTACCTTGTACTTACTTTTACTATCTTCTTGGCAACATTCTGATCTTTATCACTAGTATCCTTAAAGATATTTCGAGAAGCTTCTTCCACAATAGACTTCCTCTTGGCTTCTTCATTCTGATCATAAACTCATCCTAAGCACGTAAGCCCACCAACCATGAGTGATGAGGCATTGGTTGTCTAATTCACCACTTAGTAATCTAGAGGTGTTGCTTTGTAATTCTCTAAGGTTGTTGGGCCATTGAAAGTAATCTTCTTGGGTTTTTCCAATTCCTCAATCTTCTTAATCTCCTTGTCATACTTAAAAACCAATAGCTTGGGCCCATCTCTAATCATTCCAACCATCTCAGCCATCTTCTTAACTTTTGCAATAAGTTTGTTTTCTTCTTCAAATTCTAGACCCCATCTAGTGGGTGGTATGTCCGAGTATATGGTGAATGTATCGACGTAATCCACCAAATACTCAAACTTCCTTAATGATTCTCCTAAGGTGTCATTAAGGCTCTTCGGCTTCATAACTTTTTCTAAGCTCCTTCTGAGTACTTCTCTTTCACGGTTTTGGGATCGTCATAGCCATGATACCAGCTTTCTTTATCTTCCTTTCCTTTAGCAGTTGATATATTGCCAGTCTAGTCATAGTCCTATCTCTAAGATTCATATTCTGCAAGTACTCGATTTGCCTCAAATTCCGAGCTATCTCCTCAATAATGATGGGGAGACTATCTAAATCAATCTTTGGTTTAGAAATTTTAGTAATGATCATATTGATCGAATTTCCATAATTTGGTAAAGGGTTATTACCTACATTAGGAGTAGGAGTTTGAATGAAATCCAATTGAACCAATTTTGCATCAATAAGATCTAAGATCTTATGTCTGAGTTTCTAACATTGATCCGTAGAATGTCCTACTTGCCCCAAATGATAATCACAACAAAGCTTCGTGTTATAATCCCTCAGTCTTTATCCTTCCCTCGGTATTTCAAATGTCAAGATATTTTCCTTCCTTAGTCATACGAAAGCCTGGCTTAGAGGAATGGGAACGTGAGTGAACTATCTTCTTTATGGGTGGTTGTTCTGATTCTGATTCGGTAGAGGATTCGATCCTTCTGTCATAGCTACTAGGGCAACGGGTCTGACAAGGTTGTCGATATTGACAACGCTTATAGTGGTTTCCTTGACTTTATTGGAAAATCTTGGGGGAGGTGTCTTCTTCTCAGCTGCTTCAGGGTTAGGAAGCCTTCCAATAGCAATAGCTTCCTCAATTTAGCACCTTGAGACTACAATTTCTACAAAGTTGGAGGCAGTATGCCTGTCAAGATGTAGATAATAAAGGCTTTTAAGAGTATTAATGAAAGCGAAGGTTAGATCTTTTTCAATTAAGGGTGGAGTTACCCTAACCACCATGCCCCTCCATCTCTAAGCATATTCTTCAAAGTTTTCATTGGCCTTTTTTCGTAGATTATTTAGATCCCACATAGACGGGGCCACTTCGATGTTAAATTTATACTGGTTGTAGAAAACCTATGCTAACTTATCCCAAGTATCGACCTCATTCAAATCTAATTAGGTGTATTAAGTTAAGGTGGGTTTAGTCAAGCTGTCTTGAAAAGTCTAGACCATCACTTTGTCATACTTCATATATTTTCCCATTTTCCTGATGTACAACCTAGTGTAGAGCTTCGGGTAGCTAATCTCATTGTATTTCTCAAATTCCAACACTTTAAATCTCTTTAGGAAGTCATTGTCTTCATATGTCGGTAAGTTAACTATTCCCATTTGTTCAAACCCATTAACCATTTCTAGGGTTTTGATCTTTTTGGTCAACTTCTGCATGAACTTTCTTTCCATCTCGCAGTGTTTCTCTTCGATCTCCTTCCTCCATACCGTAGCATTAAGGGCCAATTCTTCATCTTCTAGTTTAGGAGGGAGGGGTTGTTTCTGCATTTCAATTTGGATTGACTTGAGATCCTTGTCTATTGTTAAGAATCTCGATATCTTGAGTAAAAACTTGAATTTGTTTGGCCATCTTGTTCATGTTTTCCTCTAGAGTTGTTACTTTCGGGTTGGGCTTGGTTTGACCGACATTTCTAGTACCCTAAGTTGACATCTCGGCTTTAAAATGAGTGAATATCGAGCTTCTAGTTATGTCTGCTCATTTGGATGTTATCTTCAAAATCCTATGTGAAAACCCAAGTTTTAGACTTTTTGGTGAATTAAAGTTTTTTTTTTTTTTTTGCTTTTTGTTATGATTTTTTTTTTTGTTTTGTTGTTTGACTCCTTTTTGTGTTTTTTCTTTTTGAATTTTCTCTCCTTTTTTTTTTTATCTTAAAAAGTTAACTAAACAAATAAATGAATAATAATAATAATGAGTAAGAGGCTGCGTAATTAATGAAAATTTTATTTACTAAAACTACAAATTTATTAATCATAAGATCCAACTTATATAACGGACTAAAAGAAAAGAGAAGAAAAACTCCTAACTAATCTTCTTAAAAACTTAAATCATATATTTACAAGAGTCGGAAGATCTAGCTAGGACAGGCTTCATCAACTTCCTTCATAAGTCTTTGTACCATAACTTCCCTTTCTCGGATCTTTCTCCTCAAGAATTGATTTTCTTGTAGCAGTCTCTCATTTTCCAACTTTAATTCCTCAATGATTTTCTTACTTTCTTGGAGTTGGGCTTCAACTCAAGCCCGTATGGTGTCTCAATAGGCCTGCTGATAACTCTGATTTTAAACATATTTCATATGGTGATTTTATAGTATTTCCCTCACATTTTTTGTTTTCTTTAAAGAAAATAATACTTAATTGAGTAAAATGTTGATTTCAGGGTTTAAACGCGTTCTAGGCTTGAAAACGAAGAAAATGAATCAAGTTTCACTCAATTCCGAGTTCAAACGAAGAAGTTGTGAAGTTGTGTAGAAAATTTGCCTAAGTGCAGAAAGTTACACGACCTGGGGACACGGCCATGTCCCAGGCCGTGTTTGGTGACGAAAATAGAATATTTGTAATACATATATAAAAGGATATCTTAGGGTTTCAAAAGAAGATAGACATTACAGAAACGGAGAGACACAAGAGACGAGAGGAGACTTGAGGAGAAAATCAAGAAAGAAGCGAGAACAACATCGATTTCAAGATTAGAGAGATTGTTCATCAAATCAAGAGGGGTTTTCATGTTTTATTTTACGTTTTTGATGGAACTCATTTTTAGATTCGTTATGATAGCTTAGAATTCGAGTATTTAGGATTATGAAACCTAGGGTTTCATGTAACCCTTAGATTGAATTATAATTTCAATAAATTTTTTATCTTTTCTTGATTTAATTATGTTGTTTAATTGTGGATTGATAATTCTAGAGTATCAATATATGATATTATGCATGTTGATTGAGAAATTGCATGTGTAATTAGATCTTAGCATAATTGGAGAGAATTACATGTATACTTAGAGATAAGATACATGTTTCTTCCGGAAAGTTAATTGTTTGTGTGGGAATTCATTATACATTAATGCAATTCTAAGTTATATTACTAAGTGAAGAGATTCCGGTAAATAATTTAGAATTAGGGTTAATATGCTTGAGAAAGATATTAGCTTTAATTGTGAATCCCTCCGGTCAAGAATCATAGAAACTAAATTGAATATATTTTAAAAAGGTTACATGTTAAACACTAGGAGAAATAATTCCTAAATACATTATTGCATACTTGAAGTCATTCGTAGTTTTATTGCTTTCTAATTTGCTTAATCAAGTTTCATAATTAGTTTAGATGGTTAATTTCAATATTTTTTAATTCATTTAACTCATCACAATTTTCCGGTTAGATAATAAAGCTAAGGTTAATATTAGTACTCAAAATCTCTGAGGGATCGACTCGGACTCATATCCGCTATATTAAAATTGATAAGTGCGCTTGCCTTGTATCACCTGCTTAGTAGGTAAAAAACGTATTGGTTCTAGCTTATATCTAAATACGTCTGAAGCTTCATACTGTATCTTTTCAGTTTTCTTCAATTGATCATAAATGAACTGCTTGGTGGCTCAGTATTCTCCAGCTTTTCCCCTCAAAGTTCCCACATTGACTATCTTCTTGACTTCCCTCCATTCCCATAGCTTCATGAGTTCTGCTAGTCGTCGAATCAGAATAGCCGTGGGTAGAGAAGGATCTTAATAGTTCATTGTAACAACATCTAAAGAGCCTCTATAAGCTATCTCTTGAAATGGACCCAGCTGTCTGGTGATACAAGCTGGGAAGTATCCTGTACAGCCAGTAATACCGATAAAGGGGACTCCTGCATAGTCGGCGCACCCCAAAACGACTTAAGTGCAGTAGCTCCATCTAGTTGTCCACATAAAGTCTACTAACTACATTTTGCTGATAACTAACACCCATCCATTAAACTAAGCCTCATCTAGTACCTTGAGGTGGCGGGTAAAGTCGTCAATTAGATTCATATTTTCATTTAGGGATTCTCTAAGAAGATTCCTTTCATACCTCTGTATCTAACTAAGAAACCATACGGCAAGGATTGTAGGGTTAGCCATGAAATAATTGTGCCCCTGCTTCTTTAAGTGGGTAAGTGTCCTAAACTGTTCTATCAGTAACGTCGGTATATAGGATTTACTAGCTAGGAATTGAATCATTAGCTTGACAACTCTATAATGGGCTTGACCATATCTAAAGGGAAATAGCACTATTTCAAACACTACAACAATAAATGCGTTGACCCTCTTTTCAGCCCAGGATTCATATTCTCCATAGAAAATCTGATGATATCTTTGATAGGCATTTAGACTTGAAAACCACTCCACTAATCTTAAGATGCTAAGACATATCTAGCCCTTTGAAGAAAAGAATGGCGCTAAGGCTGACTTCTTGACTCCCAACAATGTCATGAAAGCTTTCTCAGGTTAAACTCTAAGATCAGGGATAGTTATGCTTTCTTCGAGAGGCAGGGTACTAACTAACTGCGAGTACTCTTTTTATAATAGGTGTCAATACATGGGGGTCGAAATTGAAAGCTGCAGATTCTAGATCCCAGTTATAGATAAGAGCCTAAATTAGAGGCCAATGGAGTTGGACCCGCATAAGGGAAATAATTGGCCTAATCTTCTTGCGAATATGGTCTTATTTGGCAGTTGGAAGCTAGTTTAACCAATCTCTTGGGATGGCCTTAGGGAAGGAGTACTTATCTAATTGGACTTCATAAACGAGCTCTAAATTGACACTACCTTGACTCTCCATATCTATATTAGAAAGAAATATAAACAAAATAAAATGTAATGATTATTTACAACAAGGCCACTAAATTTAGAATAAAGTTGGATATGATGTTAATAATTTCTCAGCTTTTTCAAAGATTTTCTTAGAAATTGCATAACCTTTCACTAATTAAGGAGCAATAAAAAATAAAATGCATAAAACACAAGGAAATAAAATATTCAAAAAGAAATGAGCATAATCTAACATATAAAAATGCAATATTTTACATACAGATGCAATGTAGTAGGGGTAGGTAATTAACAAATTATAGGGAATACGAGGAATCTGCAATTGGAGAAATACCATTATATATAACTAGGTCTCAAAAATGAAGTTTGCAAATACTCATATACAAGGGTTATTGGTTTTTTTTTTTTTTTTTTTTAAGAATAAGATCAGGCTAATCGCAGATTGATTGAGTTTTTCCTATAATTTAAGAATAACTACCCTTTTTTGAAAAGGATGATGTAAGAGAGTGGGGTCTACAGATTCTAAGCTTTGTAGCTTTGAGGCTTTCTGAAGGGAAGCCTAATGGGCTACATTGAAGCCTGAGTAGACTTGTCTATCACCGCCAGGCAGGGGTAAAGACCCTAGCAACTTGAGGGTTACATAATAGTGGTCCGTCTTAGGTTCCTAGGATAACTTTAGTCCGACCACATCTAAGCACACAAATGATTACTTAAAATAATAAAACCTCCTTAATCTCTTAAAAGGCCCATTATGCCAAGCTCTTTTTTTTTTTTTACTTAGAGCCTGCATCACTAAAAAACAATTAGTACAATTATAATACAAAACAAAAAGAAAATAATAATAGAAAATCCCATAAAATATTTTTCTAATTCTCACATGACTAGCCCAATAAGCATCCCTAATGAAGTCGTCAATTCTGTTGAGCCCTATTTCAATTTCCTTAATTTAACCTATATTAAGCCCAACATGCTTAATACAGATTATTTGACAATAAACTAAGAAAAAGAATTTTTTTTAAAAAAAAAATGGAGTCGCTAACTAATTCAACTAGTAAAAAAATAAAATTAGGATTTTCAGATGGGAAAACCCAAATTTGACCACTAGTTTATAGACATTCTAAAAAAAAAAATTAAATTCTAGAAAGTTAAACTAGAAAACCGAGTTCAAGCGCGAACCTATTAAAACTAAGTCACCATATGAAAATTAAAGAAAAAAACTGATGGGCTTTATTTTTGTAATTTTTCTAAAAATATTAAAAATATACCTAAATTTACGAAATGTAACTAAAAATGATTTTTTATTAAGAATTTTTTAAGAAAAAGGGAATTTTTTTTTAATTTTTAGACATTTGCCCCGAATGTGACTACGTACTTGCTAGTCGAGATCAAACCGGTTGTAATTCTTTCTTTATAAAATTTTTAGTGGATGGGTCAATTTTATATAGAAAACCAAGCTAGATTTATGTTTTTTTTATCAATTTATTATTTAAAAAAAAGCCTAAAAAATCTAATTTTTTTAAGTTAAATACAAAAACTTAACAAATTAAATTTTTTTGAAAAAAAAAATCAATTTAGATTTTTTTTATTTTTCAAAACCACTATATGTCAAAATATATATATATATTTTTTAAAAAAACATGAATTACAAAAAACTTAATTTCACTAAATTTAATTGAAATTATTTTTAAAAGTTGTAATAATAATGAAGACTTGCACTTAAACATGAAATAAATTAATAAAAGAAAGAAAAACGTAACTAATATAATAAATAAATAAAAATTAATAAAATAATTAAAAAAGTCGAATCTTATACTCATGTATGTAGCTACTGTGTTGGGTGACACTTAGGCAATAGTAGGCAACGATGGGCGAGGGCGTGGACGAGAGTAGGCGAGCGAGTGGCAACAGCACAGGCGAGCGTGGGCAAGAGCACAGGTGATCACGGGCGAAAGCTTGGGCGAGCGACGGGTGACAACACTAGCAATCATGTGTGAGAGCTTAGGTGAGCGACTAGGCAAGCGTGGGGTAGGCGACGGGCAACAGCAATGGGCGATAGCGATAGGCGAGCAACTGGGCGAAAGCTTAGGCAAGCAACTAGCGAGAACGAGCGACAATGATGGGTGAGCATGGGCGATAGTGGTGGGCGAGCACAAGCGACAACTCGGGCAATCACGAATAGGAGCTTGGGCAACCCGGGTGACGACATGGGCAACATAAGCAATGACTTGGGCAAGGATCTAGGCAATGGCTCGATTAAGGATCTGGACGGTGATGGGTGGTTTGCAACTGTGCTAGGGTGGTGCTATAGTGAATTGTGGTAGTGTTACAAGTGGTGGCGCGTAGTGGTTTTATAGTGGTACGTGGTGTTTTCGGTGGTAGCACGTGGTGTTTTGGGTAGTGGCACATGGTGCTTTGGGTGGTGTTTTTGAAGTAGTGTGATTAAAGAAAAACCCCCTCAAATCCCTTGTCGACATACTATTTATAAACTCACAATTGAATCTTTCATATCAAAAATACAAAAAATATGATTACAATTCTATCAAAGATTTACCCTAACTTCTAAAAGCCCTAATTAGTTCGGGCTTTCTATTTTTCAGGGCTCAATCCAATCCAATTAAATATAGCCCAATAACTTAATAAATCCTGATTTGAGCCTTTAAATTAGATGAATTTTTATTCTATTTTAGCCTAAAATTAATTAAACCCGTATCGTTATCTTATCCAACAATTCAACTCAATTCAACTTGACACGACTCGACTCATGACTTAACTTACTATGATCTGACTTGATTTTCTTTCTTTTTTAAATTTCTTTTAGATTTTTAATTTTTAATTTTATTTATTTATTTATTTTTATTTTATTTTTTATTTTTTTTGTTTATTTATTGACCTCGCTCAATTAACAAAAAATTAAAAATTTGGCAAAAATAAGGTATTTACAATATGGCATGTGTTTGCTACACTTTCATATCTTGGTTGGACTAAAGTGTATTGTCAATGAATTAATGAATTACTTATATGATATGATTTTACTAGTACTGTTATTTTTTCTCCATTCTCACTCAACTTACAACAAACTAAGAGGGTAAGTTTTCTTATCCTCATGTTAGATAAGAAGTTATATAGGACCTCACAAGAGCAAGAAAACTTATGCTTTATTCACTTGAGAGGAATGGGAACTTCATTTTCTCCTTATTCCTTATCATGTCATTCACTTTGTTTTTTTGTCTTATAATTTCAATTCTGTAATAATCTATATTACTTGAAATTAAGTAATATGAATCCTTTAATTCAACAAAAAGTTCACAATTTCTTACAAAATTTTACATTTTTTTTTTCCAAAAATGGCCTCATCCCAATTTAATAACGACTATCACCATCTCATAGCAGTCGCCACAAAGAACCACCTCTATTACTGCTACTACTGCAATTGTTATTACCACCACTATCATCATTGCCTCCACCATCGATCACCGCCACCAACCATTAATTATTGTTGTTGCCACCACCACTGTTACTGCTACCGTTACCATCATCACCTACTACCGACCACCAACCATCATTGTCTCCATCACCATCTTCACCACTACCACCATCAGCACCTATTAGTTTACTTTAGGTTAGTTGAGAAAAAAGATGGATCAAAGGTAATTTAATCATTAAAGTTATATTACGTGTATTTTTAAATTTCTTATAAATCAACTAAATGAGATCATAGGTATTACACTCTTATTACATTCTCTAAGAATTTCAATTTCAATTTCATTCTTCCCTCATTCCATTTAATGGAGTAACCGAGCCATTAGTACATTTGGTAATGATAACTTTCCTCAAGGGTAAGGAACTATAGACTTGGATTCAAAATCTAAGAAGAGTGCTATGGGAAGATCGTCAAGTTATATTGTGAAGACCTCAACATGAGATTATAAATATGTATACAAACTTTATGATGAATTTATATTTTTTATAAGGTTATGTAGTGATACTTTGATGTATGACCTACTATTGCATAGATTTTTGTTGTAGTTATATTGAATGAGGTGTCTTGGAAACAAGTGTTTCATATTGTTATGCAATAGGTTGATTACAAGTTATGCCTTGTCCCTAACTTTGGGATGATAGTAACTAACCACTTTTAGGTATCAAAAGTTAAGGAAAAATTTTTAAGTAAACACCTATAACGCGAGTTGTTGCATAATATTAATGAAAGATTCTGTTCATTTAATAATGAACATTATAACATAATAAAATGTCATGTTTCCTTTTTTCTTTTTTCTTTTTTGCAATATGTACATTTTGCAAAAAGAAAATTGAGAGCCTATACAAATACTTGAATAACAAAAAAAAATACCTACAAAAAGTATAAAATAATTAAGGAATCTAAACTAAAATTTATATATTTTTGTTTATTATACAATAGAAACACATACATAGTATTATATATATTATGCTTTATAATTTAACATGATACATTGAATGATATACTATATTATATTGTATAACATGTACATCCATACATATATGTATACATATAACATTACACAGCGAAATGAGATACTTGTTATTGACATTGATCTTCTTTCTGATATGATATTTGGTATCTTATGTGTATTGTTCATATATATTATATTAAATTACATATTATGAAATGTATATTAAAAACATATTAAATGTTACATATCATATACTTATTAATACAACAATTTAATATAATTTAGAGAACAATGCAAAGTAATAAATTAAATTGATCCAAAAAATTTAAAATAACATAAAAAAAAAAATTCTATCATTGCCTATAAATTTGAAGGTGCTTAAGGGGAAAGACATCATGATATTTGCACATAGTATCAACTTAATTGAAGATGTTACGTCATATATTAGGAGTATAGAGAATAGAAGAAAATTAAAACTTAACTTTACAATAATTAAAAAGCATTTTTTTAATTAAGAAAGTACTATGGAAATTTATTTGTTTTTGCATTCTAATTACACTTCCATATTAAATATTTTTTTAATATCATATTGCTAACAAAAACAAGCGTATAAAGGAAGAACATAAATTTTGTATATGTTTTTACTAATAGAAACACAAATGTCAAAAGGAAAAAACAAAAGTATCTCTAATTGATAGTTATTACCAAATGGATGGAGCAGTACCAAAGTCAACTTATCCAAAATTAACTTTTTTTTTCCTATACAAAAAAGGTAAAATTTATTACCTTCTTAGATTAATGTGTATTAATATACTTATAGTATATAATAATCATTTTTCCTTGTTATCACTATTATATTAATGCATAGTATTTGAGCTTAATTATAAGAGATGAGTTTGTTTCAAAGTAGGAGGAGAAAATTTCTTGAAAATATTTATGTAACCATAAGGTAGGTGGGGCAAAGTGGTGGGGGTATCGAAAGCATGATTTTTGTAGAGTGTTGGTATTACAATCTCACTTCCACTAACGTTACACACAAACAAGAGTCTACCCTTTTTTAAAATAGTAGAATGCTATACTATCAATAGACTCATTTACGACTAGAAATAATTAAATTGTAATGGAAACTATGAACAAAGGGCAAGTGTGCCGATCTATTGATAAGATAAGGAGAGTAATTAAGGTCATATTTTGCTGTGAAGGAAAGAATAGAATTTAGAAAGATAACTAAGTACTAGATTCTAATATTTCTATTCTAATCTAGGCAATAGATTTAGCAATTTCAAAGGAAATAACATGCAAGTTATCTAAAATAGAAGGAAGAACGACAATGAAATTTAGCATGAATTTAGCAATTTCTTGATATTGGGATGTGATTTCTTTATAAAAAAGATGTATGAGTAAACAATCATTTAAGATCGTTATAGCCATGTTATTAGAGTATTTATGATGGTTGAAACATAGATTTTACTCACACTCATAGAATTTATCTCACTTTTGTTTCATAAGTTCTATTATGTAGCAATAGCATTATATTATCAATCTCTCGTATATATTATCACCTAGCTATTCATGTCTCATCACTACTTAAATAACTATGTTAGAATTAATTTCTCATTCTAACTAATTTTAGCTTTAGGTGAGTACAAGAATTTAGGTCCTAATTCTGAAGATAACCCAATCAAATTAGGAATCCTAGGTTCTATTCGGGGTGTTTAAATCCTAATTATGGTATCTAGTCCCTATTAGGATAACAAGAGGGAAGGCTTAATATCTAAGAACTACTATCTAGCTTGTGATTATCCTAACGCTCAAGTTATACTTAGTTATATCGTAGAACTAAGTAAAATTCCAAGTTTACACTATCATGATAAAAAAACATCAATAGCTACAACTACGTCATCATTTTTATACATTACCTATGATCACAATAAGCACTATTCATCATATTCATGGAAAATAAGCATTCAACACATATTACACATGAACATGAAAATAAACACTGCATTAAATACGAAAAAAGAATGAGAAACATTATAAAACCAAGCTCCTCAACCTCAATAATAGAGTTCCTCGAGATTTTCCTAACAATCGCTATAGATGCAATGGAAATCCATAAACCTAAACCTTTAAAAGAGCTAAAATCCACTTGAAGTATATGCTATGAGCATGAAAATATAAGAAAACACTACGGAAATCATAAAATTGCCCTAAAAGTAATCTACGATAGCTTAAAGAAGAGAGAATAGTAGAAACTAGAACCTTAAACCCTAGAATATGCAAAGCAAAATCTATGGAAAACGAAGAAAAAGAAGTTTTTATATCAAAGCACAATCGGTTTGTCGATAAGTAAAGGTATCGTCAAGTTGGCGGACACGTGTCAGGTATTTCTTCTCTTCATTTTTAATGAAATGGTACGTTTTGCTTCAAGGGTCTAATATACTATCATGACGATGATTAGATACCAGCAACTCGGTATACCCTTCTAATTTTGCAAATTGATTTGTTTCTATTCATGACATCAACTTGATGGTGGCTAGGCTTATTGTTAAGTCGATAATTCTAGCTCCACGTTTCCTTCTGTTTCTTCATTTCCAGCTTCTTGAATGGGGATAACATTACATGGTAGCCCTACGACCTATAGGATCAAATATGAAAAGCTTAAATTCTTTAAATATATATTACTTTTGAGCATTAAAACAAAAAAACTATAAATTGTGATTTTAATGAAAATTCATACATTTTTGTTGAAAAATCTATTGAATCATATATAATCATTAGAGAAACCCTTAAGTATACAACCAAAAGATGAGTATTAACTTAATATAATAAAATATTAAAATGTACTAATACAATTTGTTTCTAACAATATAAATTATGATGGTTTCTATGCCACATATTATCATATATTTGATAAAGTTTGATTATCATTGTTACTATATTATTATGTATTAATATAGCTTGACTACCAATATTATTTCCTTTTGATAATATAGTTTGAATGTCATTATTACTATAATTGTGTATTTTTGCTACATTAGTAGCATTAATATAGTTTAATAGCCATTATTACAATATTAATTATGAATTTTGCCAAACCCTTTATATAAACTGATATTGCCTATTATTATGTATTAATATACCTTTACTATCAATATTATTTTCTTAATATTTTGATATAGTTTGAACATCATTATGCTTGTGCTTTATTACTGCATTGATAATATTAGTATAATTTGACACCTATTATTATGATATTAATTAGGAAAGTTTTCTCATGTTAATGTCAAAATCCCAATATAATTTGATATTTCCTAGCAGCCCATAGATACACATTGCATGTGTTATGATATTAAATAAATGAATTAATTAATCATTAAAAATGTTATCAATAATGTAGAAACCAAAATATAGTTAAAACAATCAAAACTTATTTCTTGAAAATTCAAGACTAATCCTAAAGTCTCAATCTTTTATTTAAAGTGTGGAAGAACAACTAGACCATGGAAAGTATTGATTGAATTTTATTTGGTGTCACAAGACTTTTACGTATTGTAAGTATGGATTATATTAATTTGATGATATTTGCTGTGGCACATTTAGATTATAGATAACAATAAGAAACGGTTTAAACTTCATGGTGTTCACTTAAGCAACTGTGATACAAGGTTAGATTAAGATGATAAGATTCTATGTAAAGATAAATTCAATAATAGTTCAATGTAGTGCTTTACACATTGTTGGTGCACTGATAACATAACACGAAAAGGACCTATGGGTTAAATTTTATGAAAAACGAGTTTTATTAAACAAAGATTGGCTCTAAAAAGCTGGAATTTTAAAGTATATAGGCTTGCATATGCTCTAATGTTTTTCTTTGATCATTCCTTATTATAATCATCATCAGTTTAGGAATTATACTACTAGCTACCCTTTATTGTAGGCATTACAGGTTTGGGGTCTTACTTTCAAGTAGCTTCTTATTGCCACTATTAGTTCTTAGACATAGTATCTAGATACACAGATTGAGTCGACTAATTGGATGAAAAACAAGGGTAAGAATTAGGATATTAGTATTAATACATTAGTTCATGTACATGGACATAGAGTACATTCTTGTGAAGATTCCATAAGTTGGTATAATATTGTTTGGCTAAATATCTAATGCTAATATGTTATAATAATTGGATATGCATACACTGTGTTGTGTATTTTATCCATTCTCACTTAATTTACAATGAACTAAGCAGATGTATGTATTGTATCTACATGTCAAGACACTACTTAGAAGGGACACCACCACTATTGGGGGAAGCCTTTTGAGAGCGCCTAGGTTGGTCGATCGCTTAAAGGGTTTTTGTTTTTAACATTAGATTTAGACAGTTGTTATGTATAAATGTTGTAAAAAGAGTTTAAAAGAACTATGTTATAAGATGGACTTAAAGAAGGTTAAATATGTACAAAGTTTGCACTTGTAAGGTTGAAGTCTAATGTAATAACCTCTGTAAATATGTTATTATATTTATTTAGCCATGTCCTCCGATTTAAGCATGTTAGTTGTGGGTGTTGCATTTAAGGCTAAGCTAGAATGTCAACTTGGGTAACAAGGCAAAGATTGGCTTTAAATCAAACCATGAGAAATAGGTTAGACTCCATTAAGTTATACTAGGCTAGCATAGGTCAGAATTCGCCTTGAGAGCCTAATTCCCAAAATAACCTATCAACACAATTTGAAAAGATCAACACGGATTTGCCTCCTAAGGCTTAGGTGGTTAGATTTCTTTTTTTTTTTTTTTTACTGTATTTTCATTTTATTTCCTTTTTTTTTTTAATTTTTAATTTTATTTATTTTTTACGATCTTATTATATTATTTACTTTACACAAATATGTCAACTGATAAAATAGTACCATGTGTTCTTATTTGATAGCAGTTTTATTCGTGTTAAAAGATGCTCTTATATACTTCTTAAGAAAAATTCAAGAAAATGATTTTAAAGTGAATGGCATTATTATAATATCTTATATGGGCCTAAACTCCATTTACCTTAAAACCTACCCAAATTACCCTTTATCTAAAATTCTAATACCTTAAACCTTACCAAAATCCTCTTATTTTTCTTATTTTCTTTCCATTTTCATTACCCCCTTCCTTCTAGCTAAAACAAGCTCTTAAAATTTCAAATACTCAATAAAAATCCATTTTTAAGCTCCTCGAAGGATTAGGTAACTTTCTAGTCTCTTTTCCATGCTTTTTCAAGTCAAAAACCTTCACTTTCATAAAGTTTCCTTGTGTTTCTTTAGTAATCCAAACTTAAATGTGTACATTACAACTCCTTCAATTTGGTTTGGTTTGTGTTTGTGATTCAAAGCTCAGTTTCACTCATTGCAAGTAAGTATTGTTTACCCTTACATCTTGTTCTTTAGTTTAAAGTTGATGTCCTTAAAGTTATTGGTGGTTTTGATAATTAAGTGGATGTTTGAGTTCAAATTTGTGGTTTTGATGGATTAAAAAGGAGTTTGCATGAAGAGTAATAGATGGTTTCAAGTATATTTAAGGTTAGATTGAAGACTGGAACGGAAAGTATTGGTTTGAAGTACTTTTTGAAGGAGAATATATTGACAGTTTACTATTAAAGGGACACAACTAGCGACATGATTATTTCCAGTAAGGGGAAATTTGGATAGAAAGCGATATGACTGAAAGACATGATCATGTCGCTGGTCATGCTATCATGTCAAGTGGTTAACTTTAAGTGCTTTTTTCTTATGTTTTTCCTAACCAAACTTAACTGAACCTTTTTTTACCCTTAATATATAATTCCAAATAACTTTCTTTCATAAAATAAAAAAATTCCAACTTTCGCAAAAAGGTCGGATTTTGACACAACCAAGGAACATGACCATATCATCAACCATGTCAAGCTACAACTTCATGTGAAACCTTTTCCTTATTGTTCTTCTTAATCGAACTTAATAAAATCTTTTCCTACCCTTAATATTTGGTTCCAACTAACTTTCTTTTGTAAAAGAATTCCAACTTTTGTAAAAATAGTTAGATTTTGACATAACCAAGTAATATGGTCATGTTGTTGACTATATTGAGCAAGGAACTTTATGTGAACATTTTCTTGTTATTCCTCTTAACCAAGCTCAATCAAACATTTTTCTAACATTAATATTAAGTTCCACTTAGCTTTATTTTATAAAAATTCTAACCTTTACATAGAATTTTCATGTTCTTTAAGCTTGATTTAATATGTTGACTAATTTTAAGCACTTTTGACTCTCAAGTGACATCTTAACCAATTTTAGCTAACTTTACCTTATTTTACCACTCCAATAAAATAATTAGTAATTTTCAAACTATATTCCATCTAAATTTCTTTTACTACTTTAACCTTTTGATTCTTCTTCTAAGTGTTTTCTCTAACTTATTAATTAATTAAAGTTTCGAACTTTACCCTTAGCCTGAGTCGTAGTACCCTTAAGAGTTAGTATTGAATTTAAAAAGGTTGTAACCAATGTCAATTTGGGAGCTTTAAACTAGAAGTTTTATGTTGAATTGGATTTATGATGAATTAAGAAAGGCTTGTTGTTCTAATTGCTAGGTTCTTGATTCAAGTTTCTTATTGAGTATCGTATGGATCTTGAGATTGAATTTAGATTTATAAGCTCCGTTTGGACTTTAAGTTGGACTTGAGCTTTGAAATTGGTTTTAGGTCGAATTTCCAAGTATATGGTGTCACGCCCCGAACAAAAAGAGTCATAACAGTCCCGCCGTGTAAACTAATCTAAGATAGAAGCTGACCTCACAGCTGCTATCGTAGACACAATTTACACAAGGCGCACAACTCAACCAGCTTGAAACGTCTGTTCTGATATCTGTTAATATCCAAACCTGTGGTAGAGCTTTAACAAAATACTTGTTCTATACAATCTGTAGTTTAGTAATACAATCTATAGTTTATACAACATTTCACGTCCAAGGGTAAAGATTACAATCAGAGTCTTTTAAAAACCACAGGTTATACGATTTATATACAATAAGTTAGAAAACTAGTGGGCTCCCAGGGAAATTCCCATTTAGTTTTCTTCAAAACTTAAAAACAAAGCAAAAGCTCAGGTTCAGTTTAATTCCTCGTTCCTCACTTTCCCACACAGCAGCACACTAACCTGAGAACGGTGGTACCGGAACATCTTTTATCTTCACTCAGTACCTGCAAAAGAGTCTGTTGGGGTGTGAGCACAACTAGCTCAGTAAGTGGGGCGGAGTCAGAAGAGTACTATACAATCACAAATAAGGTTAATAATTATGATGAAATGCAATGCAATCACTCAAATGAAAACATCGCACAGTGTTAACCGGTCCACTGTGAGGTTAGAGAAATTTCATCCGCTCCAACCCGGATTGAGGAGTTTCATCGCGACTCAAGTTAAACCAAACCCGGGCTTGTGCAATGGAGAACACCCCCCTCCCAGGACCGCCTTCGAACCACGGCCCCCAACCTTGTCGCGACCTCCTCGCCTATCACTTAGTTCGACTAAGGATGGGGAAAGGACCATTTCAGCTATCCTCATCGAAGGAAGTCGGTGTTTGGCTTAACACTCTTAATCGTTTCCTCTAACGGGTGATTATGCGTGACCAATTACACTTTAGTCGAATAATCATTAGAGATAATTAGGGGTGATCAATAAGTTCACACAATACAGAATCCATGCAAATATGGAGAACAGCACACCAAGGAGTTGAACTCCTGTCACAACAGAGTATCATTCACACACATAGCATGCGCATAATCATCTAACTACAAACACAACCAGAAGTACTCTTGGGTCTCCGGATACTTTTAAAATAGTTCCCAAACAGCGGCGAAGCTACCATCCCAACTTACCTGTTCAGACGTTCATTATTTCTGACTTGAATTGTCAGCCGTCTTTGGAAGGTCCTAATTACACAAAAGGTCTAAATTTAGTTTTCGTAATAATTACGAAAACATTAGGGTTTAATCTAAAATGGATATATATATA